>MU702641.1:126147-180636 GCA_026770625.1 Nicotiana glauca | reverse complement strand
CCCCCACACATTGATAGTTGGACTACGGGACGGTATCCTGGTAGATCCTTCGGATTTACACATGTGATTGACTACGGGACGGTATCCTGGGGTATTCACTGGACAATTGAGAAAAGGATTATAGGACGGTATCCTAGGAGATCCTTATTGTTACCATTTGGTATTGAGCTATACATATTCCGTGTTTACTCTGTTCTTTGTGTAGTTGTTATTGCCCTATTTAACCTATCTATTCTCGCTGTACTCATTATTACTGTCAGTTTTCATATTGTCAATTCATATTATGTTGTTTAACTTTAGTAGGGCCCTGACCTTACTCGTCACTACGCAACCGAGGTTAGGCCTGGCACTTATAGAGTACCGCTGTGGTGTACTCATGCCCCTTCTGCGTATGTTTTTCATGTGCAGATTCAGGTACCTCTACCCAGGCGCACTATCCTCGAGGCGGAGAGATCTAGCGGAGACTTCGAGGTATATCTGCCACATTTGCAGACCTGGAGTCTCTATTCTGTTCCAGCCTTAGTAGTAAATCTTTCCCTTTTTTTCTAGCTGTTTAGACATTCTGTAGTTAGAGTAGTGTACTACATTTCTATTAGCCTGTGGTTCTCGTGAGTTTCCGAGTTTTGGGATGAGATTTTAGACTTTCGCGATTTATATTTGAGTTGTATATGCCATGTGGCACTTATATACCATTTCCTTCTAATTTTGCTTGGTTTAATTTAATGTTTCCGCAAGTTATATTATTTTTTGCATTGTTAGCCTTACCTAGTCGTAGGGACTAGGTACCATCACGACATGTTCACGGAGGGCGAACAGGGGTCGTGACAAGATTGAGATGCTAGCTTGTTTGAGCATATTATCAAACACTAAAGGTGTATTGTGATTTTGGCCCCTTTTGAAATGAATTTCTTTAATATTATACCCCTAATTGCTATTTCTTTAGCTCTCACCCTCCCCATAACCCATGATCCCTTGTGCATGCAAGATTACTAACCTTATACCCATGTACCTACTTGCTAATAACTCATTTTAATAGAAATATTTGAAATTATTGATGAGGGTACAATTCTTACCAATTAGGATGAAGACCTAGTAGCCTCAATTAACAATCTCCAAGGATTTGGGCAAGGATTTATGGAGAGCTTGATGAAGATTACTCCTTGTCACTTATAACTCCATCTCTCTCGCTCTCTCTATGTCGTGCAAAATAACAAAAAATGATCTATTGGGGTACTTTTAATCGGGTGGGGTTGGATATTAAAAATTAGAAAATAAGAGCCCCGAGTCAGATCTGCGGTCGCATTTGTGATCGCAAAGTCGACATGCGGTCCGCAGAATGGACTGCAAAATGCTCCCCAAAAACTAGACACACTAACTGGGTTTGCAGCAGAAATGCGGTGCGCATTCACGTTGTTCAGTCACAAAATGCACCACAGAACCTTCCTTCACAAAATCCCAAAGAAATTTTGCGATGACTATGTGGTCCGCATTTTGGTTATGAGATCGCATAATTAACCACATAGTTGAATTCAAATTTGGCCAACATACTGACTCACTCTGCGGAAGAAATGTAGTCTGCATACCTCATATGGGACCGCATTATCGGCAGCAAAATTGCATTTTTTTCGTAAAACATAATTTCTTGACATTTTAATGCATAACTTAGTTCAAAAGGGTCTAAACTGCGGCGAGCTTGCAAGCCACAAAGAATTTTACACATCTCTAACACATTTTCCTAATTTGGCACTATGAGCATTCGGGTTTATAGTAAAAATCTTTCACGGGCCTCACATATTTATTTTATATCAATTTTGTAAACTCTAAGTTTTAGAAGATCACAACTAGTTGGATTTTGGGTCATGACAGAGTCCAACAACGAAGTCTATGGTGACACGCTCCACTTCCACTGGGGGATATCAAGTCGCTAAAGCAAACCACCTGGCTGCTGATGCTCAAACTTCATGTACTGACAATTTAGGCACCGAGCTACATACTCCACTATGTATTTCATCATCATCCTCCACTAATAGTGTTGCCTCAGGTCCTGATACATCTTAGTGGCACCCAGATGAATGAAGTACTACAAATTATGGGCCTCATGAAGAATCAACTCATGCAAACCATCCATATTGGGAACACATAATCGACCCTGCATCTGCAATACACCGTCATCCCCAATAGTAACCTCCTTGGCATCACCGTGCTATCTTTGTCCTTGAGGACAAGAAGTTGAGAGTCGTCCTTCTTACGCTCTCTAATACGTTCATATAGAGAAGACCGAGAAACCACGCAGGAAAGGGCTCGATCGGTCTCTGAAACATCCAATCTAATAAACTGGTAGGCTAAGGCCTGAACATCCAATGCTAACGGCCTCTTTGCTCCTAGTAGATATGCTAAACTACCCAAAATCTACGCCTTTCGACTTAAGGAATAGACCAGCACATTGGCCATCCCGGGAAGATATTGAATTGTGAAATTATAGTCCATAAGTAACTCTAACCACCTCCATTGACGCAAGTTAAGATCTTGATGTTTGAATATGTAAGGCCCCGAAAAATTTTGCTAAGTAATTTAGAATTTCATGGTACCAGATAGGCTAACTATAAGATTTTACGTGCTATTAACATGATGGACATCAATTGGATATGATAAATAACTGTATAAGTCATAAAATAAGTAATGTGGGGTCTATTGAGAAGTGTATGTCTAAGTCAAGTCAGAAAATGACACAATAAGTTAAAATTCCAAATGAGTTTGCACAAGTCCACAGTTTTGGCGAGCATATATATTGAAAGTTCTTCGAGTATAGTCCTAACATTTTTAATCGTTCATATTTTGGACATTCCTACACAAAGTTATGATCAATTTACTGAAGGCTGGAAAAATGTGATCTTGTGGCAGATTCTACGATCGAAAACACATCATGCGGTGCGCATAATTTATCTGCAACCGTAATAATTGTCATAAAATTGATCACTGTAGCACAATTCTGGGCACCAGCTTTGCGGTGCATTATGCGACACACCATTATGCAACCGCATACCCGAGTTGGGAGGGTTAATTTTTGTATTTTCATAACCCGACCCCATTTTGATATATAAGATTTGGGGCTTTATTTGGGATGATATTCTCATGATTCTAGAGAGAGGTAAGAGAATTTTAGAGGGATAAGGAGTAAGCCTAACATCTAATCATTCAATCTTTCATCAATCTTCAAGAATCAAAGAAACCAATCTCAAGACCTTCATCTAAGAGGTAAGGTTCTATACACCAGAATTTAATTTCGAGTTTGGGGAATAAGATGGGTTATTGATGTATGATTATTGGGTGTAATAGTATTACGTATACATGCATGTACAAATAAGGTTTGTGGGAAGATTGTTGATCACAAATAAGTGACAATTAGGTTGGGGAATGAAGGAAATACTGTAGAAGAGCTATGAAATCAAGATGTGCAACTAGTGTTTGATAAAATGCTCAAATGAGCTGAAACCATGAACATCTTCCTAATTTGTGTTCGATTTTGTTATGTCTCAAAGTAGAATGGGATTTCTAGAATTTTCGGAACGTTGTAGTAACTTAAGCAATGCTTAAAAAAAGTATGTTGGCTAAACTTTCTCTCTAAGAATCGAATTCCATAAGTGTTTTCATAAGTTCAAGTATGGTTGGCTCAAAGTTCATAAATCTTATATTCCGGATTATTACCCATAAACTTGACTATTCCGAAATGAGCATTATGAATATATATATATATATATATATATATATATATATATATATATATATATATATATATTCTAATTATGAGTTGCGTATTAAAATTTTATGGCTTTGTGTCGTGTTTAAAATAAAGGCTAGTATACCAAATTATGTGAGAAAACTCGATATGGTTGATACTCCTAATTGCTCTTATGTGTATAAAATGTATTTATTGATTGTGTCTTGTTGTTGATAATCTATAAAGATGTTTGAAATGAATTAAATGATTTTTTGTTTCAAGAATATATGTGCAATATGTGTCTCAATGCTTTCAATATGCTATTTTGTCAAATGACAATGTGTGAAAAATGTGAAACATGTGTTAAAATGCCTAGACTTCAAGTCAAGTTTGATTTTATATGGTTATTCCAAAAAATGTGAAATCCTCTTTATGTTTACGACCTATAATTGCTCTCGTATGTGCCTATTATCTTGAATCAAAAGGTTTAATGTTGAAAGTGAAAATGTTGTGAGTTGTGGAGGAAAGAGACTGAGTTATGAAATGTGGCCTAGTGCCAAGTATGATATGATAATTGTGGCCCCAAGTGCCAATGAACTGATATATGTAAAATAAATTTAAAATGAGATGACTGATGAAACATGAAAATGTCTTGGTGAGACGGCGTAGCCGATCGAACTGTGATCGACGCAATATGCGCACATGGTGGTGCTATGCTAATATTGAAATCAGAAAGCGAGAATGAAATTGTGATTGAAATACATGCCTCAAATAAGGCAACCTACTCGATCGAGTCGTGATCAGACTTTGCTCAAGAAAGCAATGGTATTTTGGATGGTGATATAACATTATTAAATGTCTCCAAGGGAGATGTCCTAGGCGATCGGGTCGCGATCAGACTCCGTGCTAAGATTAATGGTGGAATGTGTATATGTATATATTGGCACATAAATTGTGATTGAAATTAGGAGTTGGTTGTGATGTGCATATTGTGAACAATGGTATTGTGAATTGTGGTGAATCAGTATTAAATATCTTCTATCTAATAATATTATTGTCTTCATATCCCTGAGTTTCATTTTAACCATATAAACTTTCGTATATTGAAAAATTGTTATGTTAAGCTTGGCCTTTGGATAATATTGATTGTTACTTGTTGTTTACATGATTGTCTTTTCTTATATTGGCATTCTATTATGAAAAAGGGCTTTTAGCTATTCATACTAGTACTATTCGACAGTACTAACGTCCTTTTTGTCGGGGGCTCTACATCTTTAAATAGATGTAGGTGGTTCCACAACAGACAGTGTTGGTCACACCTAGTGGCGCATCCTCTTTTTAGCTGACCTGGTGAGCCCACTTCATTTTGAGGTCCTGTATCATTTGTTTATCATGTACTTGTATTTTGTGGTATAGCGGGAGCCTTGTTGCTAGCATTTTCATATTACTCTTTAGTTATATTTAGAGGCTCCGTAGATAGGTTTTGGGTGGTGTTTGATAATGGGGAATTTAATTTCAAATATTGATACTTGGCAATGATGTATAAAACTTTTAATATTTTGAAACTTATGAACGAAATTGCTAATGGAAATGAAATGGACATCGTTAATGATATATTTTCAGAATTTGATTAATGGAGTACATTTCCTTTTATTCAAAGACAGATTTGGGTAGTATGAAACCTAACAGGTTTGCTCAGTCGGGTTTACTCGGTTAAGCGCCGATCGCGTTCCTAAAATTTTGGGGTGTGATAGTACAGATGTTGTAGACTCTAGAGGTCCACAAAGACATCATAAAGAACACCATACAAATAATTCTGCCAACTCTTGAATGGATGAACAATGGTTGAAAACTCCAAGTCGTTAACTGAGTAATTCTTCTCATGGGTCTTTATCTGTTGAGACGCGTAGGCAATCACCATATCATCTTACATCAACAGCGCACCAAATCTAATACATGGTGCACCATAATACATAGTATAATACCCTGAACCCATAGCCAAAACCAACACTGGGGCTTTAGTCAAAGCAATCTTTAGTTTTAGCTCGCCTCACACTCCTCAGTCCATCTAAAAGGAGCACCCATCAGATTTTATCTGGTCATAGGTGCAACAATAGATTAGAACCCCTATACGAAATGATAATAATACCTAGCCAAACCAAGGAAACTCTGGATCTTAGTTGCTGTAGACGGTATGGTCCAGATTTACACCGCTTCAATCTTTTTTAGATCTATCTTGATCCTCGCACTCGTAACCACATGACCCAAAAATGCCATTTAATCAAGCCAAAATTAACACTTCAAAAATTTTGCATACAACTTCTTCTCTCTGAAGGTCTAGAGTGTGATCCTCAAGTGCTTCTCATGCTCTTCCCAGCTGCTGCAGTACACCAAGATTTGATCAATAAACACAATGATGAATGAATCAAGATAAGGATGGAATACACAATTCGTTATGTGCATAAATGGTACTAGGGCATTGGTTAGCCCAAATGACATCATAAGGAACTTGTAGTGATCGTATCAAGTCCTAAAGTTATTCTTCGAAATATCCGGATCCCAAATCTTTAGCTGATGATAACCTGACCGCAAGTCACTTTTTGAGAACACTCCGGCACCATGTAGTTGGTCACAAAAGTAATCAATGCATGGAAATAGATACTTGTCCTTCACTGTAATGTTGTTCAACTGGTGATAGTCAATAAATATGAGCAGAGAACCATCCTTCTTATTTAAAAACAAGGCCATAGCACCACGGTGATACACTAGGCCAAATGAAACCTTTATCAAGCAAATCTTGAAATTGTTCCATTAACTGCTTCTGCTCCACTAGGGCTATGCGATGTGGTGAAATAGAAATGGTCTGAGAGCCTAGAAAATGTCAATACCAAAATCGATATCACTATCCGGCGGCACGCCTAGAAGATCCACTAGAAATACATGTGGGAAGTCACTTACTACTAGAACTGACTCAATGGTAGGAGTATCAACACTAAAATCTTTCACGAAGTCTAGATAAGTATCACACCCCTTTTCAACCACCCGCTCAGCCTTTAGAAATGATATAACTCTACTAGGAACATAATCCAATACACCCCTCCACTCTAACCATGGCAAATATGGCATAGCCAATATCACAATCTTGGCATGGCAATCTAGAATAGCATGATAGGGTGACAACCAATTTATGACCAAGATAATATCAAAGTCTACCATACTAAGTTACTATGGATCAACTCTGCTCTCAAAACCACCGACAACAACTAAGCACAACCGATACAAATGGTCTAGAACAATAGAAACTCCCACAAGCATTAACACATAAACAACAGAACTCAAAGAATCATGAGTTATATCAAAATACGCAGCAAAGTACGATGATACATATGAATAACTGGATCCCGGAACAAATAAGACTGATGCATCTCTATGGGAAATTGAAACCATAACTGCAATGATCGAGTTTAAAGCAACTACCTCAGCCCTACCTAGAAAAGCATAGTATGTTGCCTGACCTCCCTCTCTAGAGTGACCTTTACCCACTCGGTCCCCATATGTAGCTGGTTGTATGGGTGGAGCAGCAAATGGGGAAGCAATCATGGCCTGAAAAGTTTGTGGAACTCACTGTATTTGCTGTAACAACCCGACCAGTCGTTTTGAACTTTTGCACTTTGATAGCCAGCTCTCAGGCATGACTTGCCCGTGTTATGTATTATGACTAATGTAGACCATTGCTTTTGGTTTCAGGAAGGTTTGGAATGAATTTGAATGAACAGTTTCAATTGGAAGCTTTGAATTTGAAAGGTTTGACCGAGAGTTGACTTATTTGTGTATGAGCTCGGATTAGAGTTTTTATGATTTGGTTACCTTAGTTAGATGATTTGTGACTTAGGAGTGTGATGGGAAGTGATTTTGGAGGTCCGGTGTAGAATTAGGCTTGAATTCCTGAAGTTAGCATTTTGACGAGTTCCGGTTCATAGGTGAGATTTTGATCTGAGGGTCGGAATGGAATTCCTAGAGTTGTTGTAGCTTCGTGGAGTTGTTTGGGAAATGTGTGTAAAGTTTTAGGTCATTCGGACGTTGTTTGGTTGGGTTTTAGATCGAATGTGTGTTTCGGAAGTTTTAGAAGAACTTAGGCTTCAATCCGATATAATTTGAGGATTTTGGTGTTGTTTGAGGTGTTTTGAAGATTGGAGCAAGTTTGGATGATGTTTTAGGATGGGTTGGCACTTTTGTTTGATATCCTGGGGGCCTCGGGGTGATTTCGGATGGCTATAGGGGTGAATTTTGGACTTGTGCAAATTGCAGGCTTGTTGCTTCTGGTATTTCTGCTTCAGCGGAAGTGGAACCGCGAAAGCGGTATTGCATATGTGGCGTGGAAGTCGCATAAGAGGAAAAAAGGATTGCTAGGCTGGACTGCAGATGCGGAATAGGGACTACATCTACGGAGTCGCAGATGCGAGTTTTAGATCGCAGATGCAGCCTGGGGTGTTAAGTTATTATCCTACAGAAGCAGAGGGAGGAACCGTAGAAGCGGTAGTCGCAAAAGAGAAATTCTGACTGCAGAAGCGGTAATGACTGGGCAGAATATTTAATTGGTCTTTTTCGCGAATTTTAAGGGTTCCTCATTTCTAGTTTCGAACTTGGAGAATTGTGGGCGATTTTGAATAGGGATTTCAAGGAGCTTCGATAAGGTAAGGATTCTTGGACCTAAAACACAATCCTATGGTATTATTACATGAATTAAGGCTGGAAACCTGAGAAATCATGGACTACAATTGGAGGTTAGGTCCTGAACTTAAGAGAGCTCTGATTAGGGATTTGAGGGGTCAATTGATCTCCGATTCTTATGATTTTGATATGTATGAATTCGTGGCAAGGTAAGAAATCCATTGATGTGAAAATTTCTGGGTTTTGAGAAGTGGGATCGAGGCTCGGGTTTTGGTAATTTCGAGATTTGTGCGTATAATCGTTTGTTTTCGCTTGGGCTTTGTTCCCTTAGCATATTGTGATGTATTTGCTTTATTTTGGAAAGATTCGACGCGCGTGGAGGCCGATTTGAGGGCCAAAGGCATCGCGGGCTAGAGATTTCACCAGTTCCAGGTGAGTAATGATTGTAAATGATATCCTGAGTGTTTGAAACCCCGGACTACACATCCTAGTGCTATTTTGAGGTGACTTGCACGTCGAATAGCGAGCGTAGGGTAGAGCACCATTGGGGATTGTGACTTGGTCCGTCCCGATTGATGGTTTTACCGCGTATTTGACTGAAACGTATTTGTTATTATTGTGATTTGGGCTGTCTGCCATATTTGGGCTTTGTGCCAATTATTTGAATCTTTCGGGGATTTTTATCACTATTTCCTCACTATTTTGATCTATTATTTGAACTCAGTCCTATTGATATCTACTGTTCTACAAACTTAGTCATTTTTATACAGATTTGAAACTCAAATGATATTTCTAAATGATATTTGGGATGAGAACTACTGTTTTACAAATGCCTGAGGGGCTTGTAATGATTTTCGGACTAAGTGAGGTTGAGGGCCATATGTGAGGATATGCTGAGTGATATATGGTCGAGGGACTGAGATACATATATGTGCCACGAGGTAGCTTGAGTGACCTGAGAAGTCTTTCAGGCCTTGTGAGTGATGTGAGGAGGCTTTCGGGCCTTCTGAGTGATGTGAGGAGGCTTTCAGGCAACGGGCCCCTCCGGAGTCTACACATGCACAGTGAGTGCGGGTACCCATATGATCTGAGAGTAACCCCTAGAGGCTGATGCTATGCTGAGTGACTGATACTGAGCCTGAGGGGCTGATGCTATGCTGAGTGACTGATACTGAGCCCGAGGGGATGGTACTATTTTGAGATATTGCCCGAGGGGCGAACATTTTATCATCTTGCGTATTTTGCCCAAAGGGTGGATTTTCTGTGCTTATCGGCACTAACTATTTTGAAATCATTTCGTAACTGTTGAAAAGATCATTTTCAAAAGAGATTTAAACTGAGACAAGATATTTCTAAAGATTTCACAGTTTCACTATTTTCTCAAAGAATTGTACCCTGCTTCTACATAGTATGATGGTTTGCTTTGCGTGATTTCTTACTGCTATGCTGTTATTTACCTTTATTACTCACAGAGTTGGAGTACTCACTTTACTCCTGCACTTCATATGAAGATGCAGGTATCTATTCACCCGATAGCGGGTTTTGGCCGATCAGAGGCAGAGTTATATGAATTAAGGAGGTGACTGTCAGTGTTCGCAGCACCATGTTTCTCTCTTTTGTTCATTATTTTGGTTATATATATATTTTTTTGACCTTGTAGTGGACTTACATTTTGATAGATGCTCGTGACTTGTGACACCCCGATTACAGCTGTGTTGGGTTGTATATCCATTAATTAATACTATTAAGTCATATATAAGCTATTTATTTATGTTTAACTCTTTTTGAAATGACAAGTTGGGTTAGTTGGTTGGCCTTGTCTTAACGAGAGGTGCCATCACGACCAGTGCAGGGTTTGGGTTGTGACAAGTTGGTATCAGAGTCTAGGTTACTATGTCTCACGAGTTATGAGCAGGTTTATTAAAGTCTCGCAGATCGGTACGGAGATGTCTGTATTTATCCTTGAGAGGCTGCATAACCTTTAGGAAAACTTCACATTCTTGAATTCTTATCGTGCGTCCTTGATTCAGCTTGAAAAGAAACTCTTGAAATTCCTTCCACGCATTTGTATGCGCGCATGAACGCTCAGTATCAGATGTGCTTTGATGGCTTGTGATTCCCCGATCAAGGGGCGAGATGTGATCTCTGTGAGTTTGATGTTGGGCCAGTCTGGAGGACTTAAGGCCAAATCTTTGCCTATAGCTTGAGCATTGAGGTGCTGATTGTGTGAGTAAGTGTTTTGAGCTTATATGTTCGGCGGTGTCCTTATTAGTGGAAGTGACGGTTAAATGGCCATGTGATGAGTATGTTAGTATGGCGAGATGTATCTATGTAACTTTGAAGTGATGAGGAAGGCCTGCGAAATGATAAATAAACTATTAAGTGTATGATTGCCATTGTGATTGGATGTGTAGCTCTGAGTTATGGGCGTGTGAAGAGTCTTTTCGTGTCTCCTAGTTGGGGGTGAAGTAAATTTCATGTTGTGGTATGAGTTCAGACTCAGGACGACTAAGTAACTGTGTAATGTGTATGACGGTGGAAGGTATTTGGAAACGTGTTATTGAGGCGAAGCAGGTGGTCTATCTCCTGCGGAGTGTTCTGAAGTGGTATGATCTTTATGTGTATAGTAGAAGATCTCATGTGTAATTGAAGAGTACATGTTGAAATTTGAAATTTTGGATCGCTTAAGAGAGTGGGCTTAATTGTTACAGGGATGAATGCGATATTTGTAGAAGATTTATAGTACTAGATGATATGTGTTTTCACAAACTTATAAATGATTTGAGTTTAATCTCACTACGGTATTGTGGCATCAATAGAGTAAAAGTGTTATGAGTTATTGAGTGTATCTTGAGTTATGGCTTCAAGCCAAGTGGGGGAGACTGTTGTGGGTAGTTGATTGCACGGTTAGGTGCTATGTTGGTTCTAGTCTGAGGCGTGCGAGTGAATTAGCTAGGGCTCGAGAAAAGGAAAATACTGCCAAGGTTATATTATGCTTCATAGGGTATGAGAATCACGTAATCTCTACAGTTGTTGTTGGTAATGAATGATCGGTGCATAGAGCAAGAATTTTCTTGGTTGTATTGGGATGAGGTTTTCATTTTGCGGTATCAGAGTGTCACTTTGAATAAGAGTGAATGACTTTCGAGAATGGTTCTAATGTGTTCAAGATTCTGCAGGAAATAATCGGGTATTTTAAAGTTGCATGCATGGTTTGAAACTGTGTTTTCATTGGAAGAGGTTCATATTTGTGGTATTTTTAGGTTAATTATGGGATTCTATGTATCAGTATAAGGAAGGTAAAGGTAACCGATTTAGATTCGCAGGAAGTTCTTTAGAGTAAAATATTCTGGAATGTGGTGTTTCTGGGAATATATATGAGAGAGTACTAAGCAGCTCATGGGTCTTAGATAGTGTGGTCTTGTGCTTGGGTCTTGTGTAGTGAGCCTAGGTTGAGGAATTGTGGTGCTACAGCTAGAGGAAAGATTAAGTTAAGGATGAAACATAATGAAAATTAGATGGATGGAGTATCTTGATAGTAGACTGAATTGATATTGTAAGGATATGATTAATTCTTTGTATGTGTTCGAGGTACAGAGTGCTTACAGGTATTTTTGCAACACTGTTCATAGGTTTTGATGGCTTGCTTAGCTTGGTCTAGTTATAAGGATTCAATCCTGACATTTTAATTTATGCAAACAGAATTGGGAGAGTTCTTGTTGATTTCTACCGTGGTTGAAGATGTGCATATTCTACGAATATGAGAGACGTGGGATGTGTAATGATTTTTCTTCTAAATGGGATCAATGGAAGTTCTTGAGTAGTTGAGTGCGTAGATGTTTGTGGCTCGGAAAGGAGATAAAAGTTTTCCTATTATCCTTGGATGGTATAGTAAATGAGGTATGTTGTGGAGGATCGAGATTTGCTTTTACGAGGTTTCAGTTCAGTTCTGAAAAGAAGTTCATAGAACTCCTAGGCAGCGGGTAGCCTCAGATGATTAAGAAAAAAGTATTGTTATTTGGAAGTGATTTGACGAGAGTATGGCTTTCAGAAAAAGAGCAATGTGATTAAGTTGATAGTGCTTCAGTTGTATTGCGGCACTTTCTAGCTGGATCGACTGCTGATATTCGAGTTGTTTATATGGCACATGAGAATTTTAGAGTATTCATCATGGAATAATTAGGTATTAAAGGAGTGCACGTGTTCGGACGGCGAAATTGGGATTGGATATGATGATTCATGTGTCATGTGGAGGTGGACACGAAAATTCTCATATACAGGCTATGATGTGGTTGTAGATCGTGTGTGTCGGCACTGTTTAGCAACTACCGGGGATTTGGAGGCCCAAGTGGATCTTTCTTTGCTTGGTAAGTTAGATTTTTGATATGATATTGGGGTGTAGACTGGATGTTTCCGTGTTGCGTTATTATCGATTATTGCGATAATATGGCGCGGTTGGCTATGTCGGGAAATGCCATAAAATGGGGATTTTCATATTTCAAAGACCAGCAGACGGCTGGGAAGGATTGCCTTTCTTATTTGGGGTTTTGTGATGAGTACCAATGCTTAGTCTCCTTATATTGATTCAGTCCCGGTGATGAGGGACTTCTCGGAGGTGTTTCTTGTGGCTGGGCAGGTCGCCGGGCAAGGTTGTGGATTTCAGGGTTAATTTGGTGCCTTGTATCATATTGTATAGCGCCGGTAGAGTTATAGAGGTGGAAGGAGCAACTTCAGATTTCATTGATAAAGAGTTCGTTGGCAGGCCAATGTGGGGGAGTGTTCTATCTTGAGTCGGCTTGGTGGACTCTGAATGACATTGTTGAGGTGGGTATTAATTCGACAGTTGTTGAGCTTAACAGTAATCATGGGGAGATCTATGAGTTACCTTTCTGTGTTGCGGGATGTTACGATTTGTTGGTTATAAGCACATATGGAGCAGTTCAATTAGGGTCTTTTAGTAGAATTCAAGCGGGAAGAGTAATCGAGCATTGCTCAGTGAACGACGTATCGGTGATGTCCTATCGGGTTGCATGGTGTGTGTCATCTGTTTCACCGTGGGTGTAATGATTTACTTTGGTTCCAGACATTAAATCGTGTGTGGTCGTCGATTTTAATCATAGTGACTTGAGGTGTTTCATGTGCAGAAATGTTTGGATATGATCGCGCATTGTAGCGAGGCTACGTGGAGATATGACCTTTCGGGGTAGATTCATGTGTTCTATTTCTATGATGTGAGACGGGGTCTCATCCTTGTACTATGATGGTGCTGATGAGCTTGAGGTACAGCTCTTTCGTTTGGGGTTATTTTCATGATTTGAGTATATTGAGACAATTTCTTATTGGTGCGCAAATTATACAAGTTGTGGATTAGGCTTGTATTGATGTGTCATGTCACCAGAGTGGTTGTGTTGGATTTGAGGTGATCGTTGGGGTCACTAATGAATATGAACAGATTTGATTTCAGCTTGTTGGAAGGACAATGTCGAGGTTCGGCTCGGGAATCTACTGTGTTATTAGCCATAAAGGAAGTGCCTTTATGAATGGTTGACCTGAGAAAATGGTTATGATTTATTGCATGTTTCCTTTATCATTAGCAGTACGTGAAAGTGTGGAGTAAGACCTTAGTTGATAAGAGGTTTTCTATCGGTATTTGGGTGTTGTGTACAGCTGCTGTGAAAAAAAGTTATCGTTTCGAATGTTTGACTTATGTGGTATATCATATGATTGCACCTGAGGTTGCAGGTATGGGTTATTACAGCTGGTTTGGGCTTATTCTGAATAGAGATGTGAGGTTCTAATCTTGTGTATGATTTCGGAAAGTGAAATATGTTTCTATGGCTTATGGGCTGGATTGGATGGTGAAATTTCAGTTACAATGTGTTATCGAACCTATATGAGATAGGGTGACATGGGATCATCTCCGGGTTTACGCTTGGTAAGGTTATTCAGCTATTGATTGGCTTCTAGAACAACTCCGGGTACGTTCGAGGATGAATGTGTGTTTAAGTGGGAGAGGATGTAACGACCCGACCGGTCGTTTTGAGCTTTTGCACTTTGATTGCCAGCTCTCTGGCATGACTTGCCCGTGTTATGTATTATGACTAATGTAGTTCATTGGTTTTGGTTTTAGGAAGGTTTGGAATGAATTTGAATGAACAGTTTCAATTGGAAGCTTTGAATTTGAAAGGTTTGACAGAGAGTTGACTTATTTGTATATGAGCTCGGATTGGAGTTTTTATGATTTGGTTAGCTTTTTTAGATGATTTGTGACTTAGGAGTGTGATCGGAACTGATATTGGAGGTCCTGTGTAGAATTAGGCTAGAATTGCCGTTAGTATTTTGGCGAGTTCCGGTTGATAGGTGACAAAATCCGAGGGTCGAAATGGAATTCTAAAAGTTGTTGTAGCTTCGTTGAGTGATTTGGGATGTGTGTGTAAAGTTTTAGGTCATTCGGATGTCGTTTGGTTGGGTTTTTTATCGAATGCATATTTCGGAAGTTTTAGAAGAACTTAGGCTTGAATCCAATGTAATTTGATGATTTTGGTGTTGTTTGAGGTGTTTTGATGATTGGAGCAAGTTTGGATGATGTTTTAGGCTGGGTTGGCACTTTTGGTTGAGGTCCCGGGGGCCTCGGGGTGATTTCAGATGGCTATCGGGGTGAATTTTTAGCTTGTGCAAATTGCAGGCTTGCTGCTTCTGGCATTTCCGCTTCTGTGGAATTGGAACCACAGAAGTGGTTTAGCATATGCGGTGTGGAAGTCGCAGAAGGGGAAAAGGGGATGGCTAGGCAGGACTGCAGATGCGGAGTGGGGATCGCATCTGCAGAGTCGCAAATGCGAGTTTTAGACTGCAGATGCGGCTTGAGGTGTTGAGTTATTTTTTGCAGAAGCGGAGGGAGGAAACGCAGAAGCGGTAGTCGCAGAAGCAAAATTCTGACCACAGAAGCGGTAATGAATGGGAAGAATATTTAATTGGTCTCCTTCACGAATTTTTAAGGGTTCCTCATTTCTAACTTCGAACATGAAGAATTGTGGGCGATTTTGAATAGGGATTTCAAGGAGCTTCGATAAGGTAAGGATTGTTGGACCTAAAACATAATCCTATGGTATTATTACATGAATTAAGGCTAAAAACCTAAGAAATCATGGACTAAAAATGGAGGTTAGGGCTTGAACTTAAGAGATCTAAGATTAGGGATTTGAGGGTACAATTGAACTCCGATTCTTGTGATTTGATATGTATGAACTCGTAGCGTGGTAAGGAATCTGTTGATGTGAAAATTTCTGGGTTTCGAGAAGTGGGATCGGGGCTCGAGTTTTGATAATTTCGAGATTTGTGCCCGTTATCTTTTGTTTTCGCTTGGGCTTTATTACCTTAGCATATTGTGATGTATTAGCTTTGTTTTTGGATAGATTCGACGTGCGTGGAGGCCGATTTGAGGGGCAAAGGCATCGCGAGCTAGAGATTTCACCAGTTCGAGGTGAGTAATGATTGTAAATGATATCCTGAGGGTTTGAAACCCCGTATTGCACATCGTAGTGCTATAGTGAGTTGACTTGCACGCCGGATAGCGAGCGTGGGGTAGAGCATCGTTGGGTATTGTGACTTGGTCCGTCCCGATTTATGATTTTACTGTGTATTTGACTGAAACTTATTTGTTATTATCGTGATTTGGGCTGACTGCCATATTTAGGCTTCGTTCCAATTATTTGAACCCTTTGGGGATTTTATCACTATTTCCTCACTATTTTGATCTATTATTTGAACTCAGTCCTGTTGATATCTACTGTTCTACAAAATCTACCATTTTTATATAGATTTGAAACTCAAATGATATTTGGGCTGAGAACTACTGTTTTAAAAATGCCCGAGGAGCTTGTGATGATTTTCGGACTGAGTGAGGCCGAGGGCCATATGTGAGGATATGCTGAGTGATATGAGGCCGAGGGCCTGAGATACATTTATGTGCCACGAGGTGGCTTGAGTGACCTGAGGAGGCTTTCAGGCCTTTTGAATGATGTGAGGAGGCTTTCAGGCCTTGTGAGTGATGTAAGGGGGCTTTCACGCCTTATGAGTGATGTGAGAATGCTTTCAAGCCTTATGTTGATATAGCTCTTGGGACGGAAGGGGCCCCTCCGGAGTCTGCACACCCACAGTGAGCGCGGGTGCCCATATGATCTGAGAGTGTGCCCAAGGGGTTGATGCTATGCTGAGTGACTGATACTGAGCCGAAGGGGCTGATACTGTTTTGAACGATTGATATTGAGCCCGAGGGGCTGGTACTGTTTTGAGATATTGCCCGAGGGGCAAACTTTTATGTGTTCATCTTGCATATTTTCTTGCCTTTTTTACCTGTTATACTGTGGTATTTGTGCCTGAGGGGCGGATTTTCTGTGCTTATCGGTACTAACTGTTTTGAAATCATTTCGTAATTGTTGAAAAGATCATTTTCAAAAGAGATTTAAACTGAGCCAAGATATTTCCAAAGATTTCATAGTTTCATTATTTTCTCAAAGGATTGTACCCCGCTTCTATACAGCATGATGGTTTGCTTTGCATAATTTTTTAATGCTCAGTTGTTATTTACCTTTATTACTCACTGAGTTGGAGTACTCACTTTGCTTCCTGCACTTCGTGTGCAGATGCAGGAATCTATTCACCCGGTAGCGGGTTTTGGCCGATCAGAGGCAGAGTTATATGAGTTAAGGAGGTGACTTTCAGCGTTCGCAGCACCATGTTTCTCTCTTTTGTTCATTATTCCGATTTTATATATTTTTTTTTTGACCTTGTAGTGGACTTACATTATGATAGATGCTCGTGACTTGTGACACCCCGATTAGGGCTGTGTTGGATTGTATATCCGTTAATTAATACTATTAAGTCATATATAAGCTATTTATTTATATTTAAATATTTTTGAAAAGACGAGTTGGGCTAGTTGGCTGGCCTCATCTTCATGAGAGGCGCCATCACGACCAGTGAAAGGTTCGGGTCGTGACATTTAGGGAGCTTGAGTAGCCTGTAGAGGTGAACCTTTCTGGGTAGTATTTAACCATGTGGATGGTATCACGAAACTCAAAGCAAGCTCTTGGTGGCCATGGCGGCTGGGACTGGCATGTGCCTGGTCAACTGGACTGACAGCTGAAGGCATCCCGTGTAGGGATGCACTAAAGTGTGGCTAAGAAAAGTGTATAACCCGAGACCTCAGAACACTTGGAGCACCACTAGAAGCTGGAAGTGCTTAATGAATTGGACGAATCACATAGCTCCTACCATGATGGGTTGTAGCTGCAGTGTGACCACAACTAAATCCTCATATACAAAGAGGCCTCACGGCCTCCCTATCATCTCTTTCACGACCCTGTATATGCTCCAACCTCCCGTGCAATCTTAATTACCTACCGATATGGAGTATTTGACTCTAACTCTCTATGCATGCTGAATCTAATACAGTATTTGAGTTCAATAAATTGACGGACTCACTCCCTGACTGTTGAAAACCAAGGTAGGCACATGCCTGAATAGATCACTGAATCGGAAAACATACTCCGACACTATGATAGTACCCTGGCATAACTGCTCAAACTCTACGCGCCATGCATCTCGATGGTGTGAGGAACAAAATCTCTCAAGAAAAACTCTGAAGCCACTGCCTGGACCACGGGTTGAACTGGACATTAGGTTGTATTAGTGTAACCTCTAGGACTTGATCAACCTAGACCTGCTACTTTAGGGTACGGGTCGTGGGAGTGTATGCTCCCTCTCCACCAGCCTAAGATGTAGCTAGCACAAGTGGGATTAGTCTCGCCTAAGCTAAAGTACCGAATTTGCTCAGGAATTGTCCGAGAGTCTCCTGAAATGTTGGGGTGGCAATAGTCGCCATAGGTGCCTATCCCTTAACTAGATCTACTGATGGCTCTCTTGTCTTAGTTCGGCTAAGTACTCTACATGCACCATGTTCCCTTCCTTCTCCTCTGCCCTAGCCTCGACCTCTCACGACTTTAGTAAGGGTTCGTGTGTTTGATCATCAGATTCAACAGTGCATGTCCTAACAAACTATTTGAGAATAGAATGTCAAAGATTGTATTTTGGAAATCAACCAATTCGCACGATAAGGAATCAAAGAAGTCAAATTTTTTTAAGAGTTCCTTAGCCTCTCGAATATAAGTAGAGACGTCTCCATATTGACCCGCAAGACTCTACTAAACCTGTTTATAACTTGTATCACCTATGAACCTTGAGCTCTAATACCAATTTGTCAGGGCCCCACTTTCCCTTTATAAGATGTCATGATGGCACCTAGTCTCTACGGCTAGGTAAGCCTAACAAATAATGATAACTTGGCAGAAACATTTTATCAAAATTCTAAAATAAAATTGAATACTGATATAACCTCCCGATACAAAGCATATTCTCAACAGTACGCACCCCAAAATCTGTGAAGCTCAGTCGTAAGCTTTATAAGGTAGATCTATTATAACTACTATATCACTATCTGAAAGAACTACAACAGTAATAAAAATAAAAGGAATGTGACTCAAAGGTTTGCAGATATGGAGAAATTATAACATGAAGTCTCTCAAGCAGCAACTATAAATAATCTCTAACGAACAGCACAAGAAGACGTATCTGGATCTGCATAATAATATGCAGAACTGTAGTATGAGTAAACCAGCCTAACCTCAATAGAGTGGTGACAAGGCCATACCTAATAGAATTTAAATAAACAATTTAAAAATGTAATGCGGATATGTAATGGAAAGTGAAGAAACAAATGATATTAAACAAGATGATAGCATCAACTAGTAAAGGAAATCAAGAATGAAAATATCATGAAAGAAGCAACTAACGGGACAACAATGATCATGTACAGAAAACAACAACTAGAACAATAAAGAATGAAACAATAAGAAATATTCCTTCAAGGACACTTTGCAACATGAAATAAATAGCAAGAGCTATAACGAGGTACCGCCTTGTATAATCAAG
Organism: Nicotiana glauca; assembly: GCA_026770625.1. Classification (NCBI taxonomy): domain Eukaryota; kingdom Viridiplantae; phylum Streptophyta; class Magnoliopsida; order Solanales; family Solanaceae; genus Nicotiana; species Nicotiana glauca. The sequence continues at coordinate 161,258 of MU702641.1, read as the reverse complement.
AATCATAACCGAGAAACAGCCTCGTATTCAGATTTCTCAATTTCAATCACAATCTTTCCTTATACTGCCATGTGAGGATTAAATTTTGAATAGGTTTTGAAAAATAGTTTTTCCAAAATAGCTACACGATCTTTAGCCTACCTTGTGACACCGTGTGGCTTCACATAGTTCCCCTAGAAGAAACATGCACATAAGTCCCACCTTATATTGCAACATGCATAGTAACCCAAAGCCATATATCGTCGCATGTACGTCAATATCATATCACAATAACATTTTTCACTACAAGTTCCCATATATCAAAACATACCAACAACAACAATACCAATGTTTCCACAATAATAGACCATGGCTCCACCACAACTTATATAAGAATATCAACAACAACAATGAATGTAAAATGCTCAATAAGATAGATGTCTCAACAATAACTAAGTTCTCCTTAACGTGTTAAAGACTTTCACAACTTCAACTCCCATTAACTCAACAATGAGAGAAATAATATATAAATACGATATTAGATAAGACTAACTCACAATAAAAGAGATATCATTTAGCAATGAGCTTTAAAAAATGGAAATCAACAAGGAAAGGGATGACATGAATAATTCGTTCAAGTAAATGATAATCATTAAGGAAAGAGATAACACAATCAACAACTTCAAATAATGATAATTAACAATGAAGAGATAACATGTAACAATAAAAGAGGCAACAAGTTTTACTAAGGAGTGAGAGCAAATGATCAGTTATACGGTAGAACAAGTATTAACGAAATCATTTAAGGCAGGTAAGGATAGACTAACACAAGTAAGAATAGATTGAATAAAATAATTAGAACATGATATACCATTCAGTTAAAGCATGAAAATAGTCTAAGTTTCCTAAACAGGTCACATACAATGTACAACCCATGTAGCCACTTGCGTACACGAATTTCACATAGCACAATTGAATAAAACAATACCAATCATGAGGGGTAATTCCCCTCAACACTCGAAAATAACTTTTCCCTTAAAATCCACCTCCACACGGCTCAAATCTAACCAAAATAAACTTTATATTATCAAAATATGCTAGGGAATTCCATTTCTATAAATAAAGCTAAGATCTTTATAATTTTCTAAAAAAGTCATCAAAAGGCAGCTTGGGGCCTGCCCGATCAAAACTCAGGTCCAACGGTAGATCCTGTCTACCCATGACCCCACAAGTTCATATATGTGATTAATTCAAAATTCGAGTCCAAATTGACTCTCAAAACACAAATTCTACTTTTTCAAGAACTTGACAAGGTTTCACAAATTGTCCCAACAGTGAGGAATTAAGTTTCTTGTCTGGTGGATTCACATGATCTGGATCATTAAATTAACATATGTTGATGGTGTATGATTAGAAATAGATTAGAATCACTTGTTCAAGGTTTGTAGATAAAAATCTCCTCTCCAAATTTCCTCCTACCGAATCTAGGGTTCCGAAGTCATTTTAACAAAGGTCAAAGCTTTGTCAATATTTTCTAATTTAAACTTCTAAGTCAAGGATCAAGGGTCCAAATAAACAAAAAAAACTTCCCGTAACAAAGATAAGATGTCGTGATGGTGCCTAACGTGGTACTAGGCTCGCCGACAATTCAAAATATTTCGAACACTTTTAACACAAAGTAAATTAAAGCAGTTTAAATAATAAGAATTCTCATAAATAGGATAGAAACCCAAACTTTAAAGTGGAAGTTCCCAAAAATTGTTGTGTCACAGAATACACGAGCGTCTAAACAACACAATTCCGAAATATTGTCTATGAAGACTATAACTAAGTACATAAAAAGCTGAGTGATAGGTAAAGAGAGAAAAGGTCTGCGAATGCCGGGAAGCTACCTTGAAATCCCCAAACGATCAAGCTGTGCAAGAAATCAACACTCAGTGTGTCCAGGAACACCTGGATTGGCACACGAAGTGCAAAGTGTAACGTGAGTGCAACCAACTCAATAAGTAACAAGGCTGAATAATAGACTGAAAGCAGTGACGAGCTTCACAGATATAGTTCAATTATAGAAATTACAACATGGGAAAATAAGCATGCTTTCAGGTTCGACAATTAAGGCCAAAACAGTTAAATCATGTCAAGTTCAATTGAAAAAGGATATAATATCTTTCAGAAATTTCATGACAGTGATATATGGAAGCTGACGTGCAATAATAATAGAATTAAATGAATAATCTTAGAGCAACAATCACTCAGTGCTCCCATATAATGCAGCGTCACAGTCACTCATTCCTCTCAGTCATTCGACACTCACACTCAGCACTCGACACTCACACTCAGAAGGTAACAATGCTCATTAGGACGTTTACAGACTTCGGAGGGCCTCATTCAGCCCAAGCTCTATAACAAGCCAATCATGGCATAAATCAATGAAACACGCTCGGCATGCAGCCCGATCGCATAAACATCCTTGCAGTTTGGCCCTTGGCCTCACTCAACCATGAACCTCTCCAGTCTCGGGCTCTCAGTAATCATGAAAATTATCCCAAATAGAAATGATATACTATATGAACAAAGAACAATAGAGACTGATATATGATATGCAGGAAAAACTGAGAGAGAGTACAAAACAGCATTTTAACAGATAATTTAACATGTTCACGACCTCTAAGGGTCCCTACTGTACCAACACATGGCCTTGACATGATTTACAGGGGTTGCAGCTCTATTTCTATATCACATAAAGAATTTACAGATAACAACACATTATTCATCTATATAGTTCCATGGAATGGACCAAGTCACAATTCCTACGATGCATGCCCACACACATGTCACGTAGCATGTCCGTAACCTCAACACCAATCTCAATACACTTACTACGGGGCTTCATACACTCAGAACCAAATTTAGAACTGTTACTTACCTCAAACCGTGCAAATATATAGTCAAACACAACTTTTCCTAGCAAATCGGCCTACAAATGCTCCAAATCAATCCACAAACAATTTGATGTAATCAACACGCGCTAAAGGAACACGACGTACTAAGTTATCAATGAAAAGTCAAAAGTTGACTCAAAAGCTGGCTTCTGGGCCCACATCTTGAAACCCAATAAAAGTTACTAAACACAAATTCCCACTCAACCTCGAGTCTTACCATACCAAATTTACAAAAACCTGACACCAAATTGGCACTCAAATCACCAAATCAAACTCTCCAAATCCTAGCCTCGAACTCCAAATTTACACCTTAAAATCACACAATGTAAGTGGGAAAATAAAGGGGAAACAAGATTATTGAATAAAAATGAGAACAAATGATTTACCTCAAGAAACCCCTTGAATATCCTCTCAATAATAGCCCAATCTCAAGCATGAAATGTCCAAAAGAAAGAAAAATCACAAACCCTTGAATTTAAAGTTCTGCCTAGGGGTCTTGCACATGCGCTACACATGACCACATCTGCGTTCTCGCTTACGCAAATAGTCCTTAGCTTTTGCGGAAATCACTGAAGTCCCTAGGGCCTGCTCCTATGCTCCAGGTTCCGTACCTGTGGAAATGATTTTGTGGCACATGATCCGCTTCCGGGAATTAGCCTATGCCTCTTAACTTTGGATCTGTGGAGCCTTGCTCACACCTGCGGCCTTGCAGATACGGTTACCCCTAGCACTTGCGTCCTTGCTACTAGACCAACTCCGCACCTGCGCAAATATAGCCACATCTATGGCATCGCAACTACAGCCAATCCCTTGCAGGTGCAATCCTACCAGAAAATTCCTAACTTCAGCAATGCTCTAAGTCTCAATTTCGATCTATTAATCATCCGGAATAAACTCGTGGCCCCGGGGACCTCAATCAATTTTATCAACAAGACATAAAACATGATATAATGTAGTCGAGCCTTCAAATCACATAAAACAACATAAAACTCGAATCGCACCCCAATTCAAGACTAATAAAACTAAATAATTCCAACTTCTGCAAACGATGCCTAAACACATCGAATAACGTCCGATTAATCCCAAATTTAGCGCACAAGTCACAAATGACACCATAAACCTACTCCAAACTTCCAAGATTCCAACTTTTACCATTTCAAGCCTAATTTCACAACAAACACCCAAATCACAATCTAAACATGCTCATAAGTCCGAAAACACCCAACATAGTGAACAGAACCATCGAAACTCAATTACGGATTCGTTTACACGAAAGTCAACATTTGGTCCACATTTTAACTTAAGCTTCCAGCCTTGTAATGAAGTGCCTCCATTCTTTCCGAAATATCTCTAGACTCGAACCAAGTACCCCGTCAAATTACATAACTACTGTAAAGTTACAATGGGTGAATGGGATACAACTCTAAAACTGACCAGCTTGGTCATTATATCCTCCGCCTCTTAAACAAATATTCTTCCTTAAACGGGTCCAGAAACATACCTGGAGTCTCAAATAGATGTGGATATTTGGCCTGCATCTCCCGCTCGGCCTCCCAAGTAGCCTCCTCAACTAGCTAACCTCTCCACTGCACATTCACTGAAGCTATATCATTTGACCTCAATTTTTGAACCTAGACTCAAAATGGCCAACGAATTCACATAATAAGTAAAATCACCATCTAAATGAAATGTGCTGAATTCCAAAACATGAGACTGAACGCCGACATACTTCTGGAGCATAGAAACGTGAAATACCGGATGTACACTTGACAGATTAGGTGGCAAAGCAAGCTTGTAAGCCACACCCCCAATCCTTTAGATACCTCGAACGGGCCAATATACCAAGGGCTCAACTTGCCTTTCTTTCCGAACCTCATAACACCCTTCATTGATGAAACCTTGAGCAGGACCTTCTCCTTGACCATGTAAGCAATATCACGAACCTTATTATAAGTGTAATACTTATGTCTACACTGCGACGCGCGAAGCCGAACCTGAATCAATTTAACCTTGTCCAAAGCATCCTGAACCAAGTCAGTACCCAATAGCCCAGCCTCACCTGGCTCGAACCAACCCACCAGCGATCGACACCGTCTCCCATACAGAGCCTCCTACGGATCCATCTGAATGTTCTACTAGTATCTTTTGTAGTAGGCAAACTCTGTGAATGGCAGAAACTAATCCCATGAAACCCCAAAATCAATGACACAAGCACGCAACATGTCCTCCAATATATGAATAATGCACTCAGACTATTCGTCCATCTGAGGGGGAGATGTTGTACTCAACGCAACATTGATGCCTCACTCTCGCTGTACTACTCTCAAAAACTGCAATGTAAACTGCGTGCCTCGATCTGAAATGATGGACACATGAACACAAAGAAGGCGAATATTCTCGCAAATGTAAAACTAAGCCAACCGCTTCGAAGAATAACTAGTCCCAGTTTGAATGAAGTGCAGACTTGGTCAGTCGTTCTACAATGGCCTAAATAGAATAAAACTTCCTCGATGTCATGATGAGCATTGTATGAACCATGGGTGGAAGATGCACCAACGTGAATTGGATGAGCCATCTAAGCATGCTTATAAGGACGACCCCTGTTGTAGTAGAACTGGCCCCCAAAGAAACACTGCTGAAACTACCTGATCCTTGAGCGTCTTGGCCTCCCTCTCCCAATGCTCTTAACTACGGAGCATCACTCTCTACCTAGAAATATCAACTACCCCGTCAAAAGTAGTACTTGATACCTTCTCCCGAGTCATACACAACCATAACTGATTTGTGAGGCTATAAATGAACCTCATAATCTTCTCCGTATCAATGGGAACCAACCAAACCGTGTGATCAGCTAACTCCAAAAACTATTTATCATACTGAGTCACAAACATGCCCTCCTGACATAGTTTCTCAATCTGTCTGCATAGCTCCTCCTTGCGAGATAGCGACACAATCATCTCCAAGAAGATAATGGAGAAATCCTGCCATGAAATTGGTGTTGCACCGATTGGCCTACGGCTATCGTAAGCCTCCTACCATCTAAAGGCAACCAAAGTTATCACGACCGAAATCGATGGGCCGCGACGGGCACCCAGTACCATACTTGACCAAGTACCAACGTAACGTATCTTTCTTATTACATCATCATATACACCTGACATACAAGACTAATAGACCAACATAATAATTTATAAACTCAAAACATAGGCCGAAAAGGCCGTACAATCTTTCACGTATATGACATATATCTACAAGCCATCAAGAGTACATATGTATCATAAAGGTCAGGATAGATTCCCGCCATACCAAACAATACACGTCAAAATAATACTAACCAAACAAGTAACTCCGATGCAAATGGATTGCACCAATATCTTCAGCTGAGCTGATAGCTTACTTGGAGGGCTCTCTACCTGTCTATAGGGACCTGGGGGCATGAAACGCAATGTCCCCAGGCAAAAGGGACGTCAGTAAGAAAAATGTACCGAGTATGTAAGGCACATAAATAAATATATAAGAGAATTCGAAGACATATGGAGTGCATGACTCAACCTGTAAGTCTGAATAACTTTGTAAATCATAAATTACTTTCAGCATCATGCATATGCATATGAATGTCTTGTGGTCCATAGCTACATGTTTGATAACATCATCAGGCTCTGAGGGCATCCCATCATATCATATCGGGCACTGTGGGTAAAATCATCATCGTATACCAGGTGATCAGGTGGTGGTGCGTATATAACGACATAGCCTTTTCCATATCTTATATACATATATATATATATATATATATATATATATATATATATATACACGTCTATATAAAGCCGTTTGAATCATATTTACATATATACGCGTATATAATGCCGTTTGAATCATATTTCAGCCACTGTGGGCAAAATCATCATCATATACCAGTTGATCATGAGGTGATGCATATATAACACCAAAACCTTTCCCATATAGATATATATATATATATATATATATATATATATATATATATATATATGTCATGCCCCAAATTCGAGGGACATGACCGGCGCCCGATTGGGAAGCCCCAGCCAAGCGGACCGAGGTGCCTTTCCTACCCCACGCATTACCCCATGTTTTCCTTACTCATTATTTGCAAGAACTAGCCACATAATTAACTTAAAACAACTTTTGAAAAATATACATACATAGTAGTTAGTGAAGTTATTAATTCGTTGCCCACCAAAAGAAACGGGGATATACATAAACTTTTACCCACATCCACTGTCTACGGAGCCTCTAAAAGTACAACAGGATCATACAGTATTGCCGGTAACAAGGCTCCGGCTATACCTTGCACAACAGCAAAATAAAATAGCGGAAACAAGCGGCCTAAGCCACGCAGGGCCCCGAGGGGAATGAGGCTCACCAAAAAGCTGATGGAAGGCAAGGGAGAGCTACAAACGGTGGGCTGGAGTACCTGCTACAGATCCACCTACAATCATAACACGAATGTAGCGTCCCCGGCAAAAAAGACGTCAGTACATTTGAATTGTACTAGTATGTATGAACAAACTTTGCTCCAAGTAAACTCGAATCATAACAAGTAAGCAGTAGTAATATAACGACAATCAAATCCACAGGAAGAGAACAATTAAGCCAACCAGGTATACAACCTCTCCTCCATAAACAAGTATGTAATTGTAATAGAAATAACAATCAAATCCATAACGAGAGAACAATCAAACCAAACAAATTTACAATCTCTCCTGTTTCCCTTTCCACATTTCCACATCAATAGTTTCACAATCGGTTCAAAATTTCATTTCAATGGCGATTTTGATCATTTTCCAACCTTATTACCTTGGCCACCCTTATTACCTCAGCAACCCTTATCACCACAACCCACACCTTATTACTTCTTGTTGCGGCGCGCAACCCGATCCCACCGAGCAATCACAATTCACAAGAAACACCACAACTAACAAGTCACAAGAATAACAACAACAACACTCAATAAATAACAACAATAATTCTCAAGGAGTGACAACAATAATTTACATGAACTTCCAAGGCCATCAATACCATTTCCATGTATTTCACAACTCATATGCATAGATAGGTCACAACGACAATCTTCCACGTTAAGCTATATGTATTGCTACCACAGTTATTCCGAAATACATCAATTCCCATTTCCTTCCATCACTTGTGTCACAATTCTTACCACATAGCACATTCACAATCACAAACCTGGTTTATTTTCAATTACTTGCATTAATATAGTGAAGGCAAAACCACAATCACTCAACCATACCAAACACAAGAATTTCACACCGATTCATGTAGAAATCACATACCAAGCACTCGAATACCCAAACAAGGTGATTTTACCAAGTTCAAAGTTAGCCATACATACCTGAAGATAAGCTTGAATTTCCCCGGCCCGGATAGCTTTGAAGAACAAGATTTTGAAGAAGATGAGTTTCTCTCTCAAGACCCTCTCTTCCTCTCTCTTAATTTGATCAGTCATGTGTTAAAATGAGCGGGGTTGGGGTGTTTTATTAAAAAGGGGTCGGGTTTTAAAATTTGGAAAAATAGAAGCCCAGCAAGAATTGCGGTTGCGTTATGCGATCGCAGAACTGAAATGCGGTCCACAGAGTGGACCGCAGAAATGCCCTCAAAACTCAAAAGGTCTATTCCGGTCTGCGACAGGAATGCGGTCTGCATTCCTGTTACGCGGTCGCATTTTGAATCGTAGAATTGACCCCTACTAATCCTTGAGGATTTTAAGCGACGACTATAGGGTCCGCATATTGATTATGCGATCGCATAATGTGCCGCATTTTCAACATCAATTCTGACCAATCTACTGTTTCACTCTACGGGAGGAATGCGGTCTGAATAGCTGATCTGTGATCGCATTCTGGACCGCATAAATGACAATTTCTGGAAACTTGATTCTTTTAATTTTTTAAAAGCTTAGATCACTATCAAGGGTCCGAACCGCGGCGAGCTGAATTCTACGCATTCCTAACACATATTCGGAGTCGACACCAAAAGTTACTAGGCTCTGAGTCCAAAAATTTTACGGGGTCTCACAACCTCCCCCACTTAAAAATCATTCATCCCCGAATGAGGACTTATCCCAAACCCTTCAGCATTCTAAGGCTTGTTGGTTTTTTTGAAACAAGTTACGCAAGTTCCTGTACCTTTTAACTATCCCCCTTATTTTAGAAGAAAAAAATTTCGCCAGAGTTTCCTTTGTAATTTGGACATTTCTACCTGACAGAGGGCCCCCAAAACACAAATTCCAACATCATAACAGGATTACAACCATTCCTACAATTGTTATACAATTTCCTACCTTAACAATTGCACACATTTGATTACTTGATACATTTTGCTTATGAAACATTTATTCAAATATGTTTCACATAATTTCATCACATTCACATATTATATGCATACAAGTAACTCATTACCAATCTAAACTTACTATTAGTTGATTACTTAACACAAGAGTCGTTGTCAAATTTTCATTTACCAAAGAGATGTTTCACAGGACTCAAGACAACCACAACACTTATAAGTCTTGCACAACTAGAGGGAACTTCACTAGCATTTATAAAGGAACCAATCTGGACATAATGAAAGTCGTTTTTGAGATAGAAAGGTCACATAATTTCTTCTTGGCTAGATCAAACAGATGGGGATATTTCTCTTTCATTTCCTTCTCCGCTTCCCATGTGGCTTCCTCAACTCGTTGAGTTTGCCACAACACCTTGACTGAGGCGACTTCCTTATTTCTCAACTTACAGACTTGTCTATCAAGAATGGCAAACGGAACCTCTTCATACGACAACTCTTCATTAACCTCGATAGTTTCGACTGGCACGATGGTGGATGGATCCCCAACCACTTTCTCCAACATGGACACGTGGAACACCGGGTGCACTAACGACATCTCGGGAGGCAATTCCAACCTATAGGCCACCTGCCCTATCCTTTGAACAATTCTATACGGCCCGACATATCTAGGACTCAACTTACCTTTCTTCCCGAAGCACATGATTCCCTTCATAGGGGATACCCTCAAGAATACCCAACCAAAAACATGAAATTTCAACTCCCTCTGGCGAACGTCCACATAAGACTTCTGGTGACTCTGAGCAGTCTTAATCCTTCCTTGAATGATTTTAACTTTCTCCATAGCCTGGTGCACAAGGTCTGGCCCTATCAGTTCTGCTTCACCCACTTCAAACCACCTAATTAGATACCTACACCTTCGTCCATATAATGCCTTAAATGGGGCCATTTGGATGCTAACATGAAAGCTCTTATTGTAAGCAAATTCTATAAGTGGCAAGTGCTCATCCCAATTTCCCTTGAAATCCAAGGCACAAGCTCGCAACATATCTTCGAGCGTCTGAATAGTCCGCTTGGCCTAACCGTCAGTTTGTGGATGGAAAGCTATGCTGAGATTCACCTGAGCACCCAAACCTTGCTGAAATTTGTTCCAAAAGTTTGTCGAGAACTGGGGCCCCCGATCCGAGATAATAGAAAGTGGCGTGCCATGGAGCCTTACTATCTCCTTGATATACAACTTGGCATATTGCTCTGCAGTGTTGGTGGACTTGACTGGAAATAAGTGAGCTGATTTGGTGAGTCGATCCACTATTACCCAAATTGAGTCGAATTTGTGCTGAGTGCGAGGTAACCCCACCACGAAATCCATGTTAATCACCTCCCATTTCCACATTGGTATTTCCATAAGCTGAGTTAGCCTACCAGGCCACTGATGCTCGGCCTTCACTTGCTGACAATTCAGACACTTAGATACAAAGTCCGCCACACCCCTCTTTATACCGTTCCACCAGTACACCTCCTTGAGCTCATGATATATTTTCGTAGAACCCGGACGCACGAAATATCTGGAATTATGAGCCTCAGCCATTACCCTCTCCCGAAGCTTATCCACATCTAGGACACATAACCTACCTTGACACTGCAAAACACCATCTTCGCTGCTGAGTGAGAATGCCAAAGTCTTTTTATTCAGAACTGGTTCCTTCATCTGAGCCAATGCTGGATCAATAAACTGCTTTGCCTTGATTTCCGCCACAAGTGATGATTCCGCTCCATTATGCACCATAATATTTCCCTCGTGTGCTGCCGAAATGTGAACCGCTAAACTGGCCAATTAATAAACCTCCCGAGCCAAGGGTCTCTGATCCACCCTCAAATGAGCCAAACTACCCATGGATTCCCGACTGAGAGCGTCGGCCACCATGTTTGCCTTACCTGGATGGTACAAAATGTTCATGTCACAATCCTTGATCAATTCTAACCGCCGCTGCTGCCTTAAATTAAACTCTCTCTACCTGAACAAATACCGGAGGCTCTTGTGGTCTGAAAATACATCCACATGGACCCCATAAAGGTAATGCCTCCATATTTTCAAGGCAAAAACAACCGCTACAAGCTCCAAATCATGCGTCAGGTAGTTCTTCTCGTAATTCTTGAGTTGCCTTGAAGCATACGCTATAACCTTCCCATGCTGCATCAATACACACCCCAAACCAACCCTGGAGGCATCATAATAAACCACAAATCCTTCCGTGCCTTCTGGCAAGGCCAATACCGGTGCCAAGGTCAACCTTGCCTTTAATTCTTGAAAACTTTTCTTGCAAGCGTCGGACCATTGGAATTTAACTGCCTTCTGCGTCTATTTTGTCAATGGGGAGGCGAGGGTGGAGAATCCCTCCACAAACCTCCGATAAGATAATACTCTACGTGAATCCCTTCACTTGAGACAACGTGGCCCAAAAAGGCAACGGACTCCAATGAAAACTCGCATTTTGAAATTTTGGCATACAACTGGTGCTGATGAAGAGTCTGCAAAACTGCCTTGAGGTGATAGGCACGATCCTCCTGGCTCCGCGAATAAACAAGGATGTCGTCCATGAAAATAATCATGAAGGAGTCTAAAAATGGCTTGAAGACCCGATTCATAAGATCCATAAAAGTTGTCGGGGCGTTGGTTAGACCAGAAGACATGACCAAGAATTCTAAGTAACCATAACGAGTTCTGAAAGCAGTCTTGGGAATATCCTGCTCCCTAATTTTCAATTAGTGATATCTTGACCGTAGATCCATTTTGGAGAAGAATCTTGCACCTTGCAATTGGTCGAACAAGTCATCTATCCGAGGTAAAGGATACTTATTTTTGATCGTGACTTTGTTGAGCTACCGATAATCAATACACATTCAGAGTGACCCTTCTTTCTTCCTGACAAAAAGAACCGGAGCACCCCACGGCGACACATTCAGCCGTATGAACCCCTTTTCTAACAAGTCTTTTAGCTGCTCCTTTAACTCCCTTAACTCTGCTGGAGCCATTCTGTATGGTGGAATAGATATTGGATGCGTATCAGGTAACACATCAATCCCAAAATCAATCTCCTATCTGGCGGAATCCCTGGAAGCTCGTCCGAAAGTACTTCAAGAAACTCATTCACGACCGGCACAGACTCGGGGGTCGACACTTCTTAAGTGGTGTCCGCCACCCGAACCAAATGATAGATACACCCCTTCCTAATCATCTTTGAAGCCTTAAGGTAGGAAATAAACCTACCCTTCGGCACCACACCATTTCCCTTCCACTCAGTAACTGGCTCATTAGGGAACTCGAGGCTCATGACTCTCGTTCGGCAGTCAAGTGTGGCAAAGCATGCATAAAGCCAGTCCATTCCCATAATAACATCAAAATCTACCATTCCAAGCTCGACAAGATCGGCCGTGGTAATATGACCACACGCCGTGACAGCACAATTCCTATAAACTCGCGCAGCAATGATAGAATCACAAACCAGAGTCGATACAGAGAATGATTCATGAAGCTGTTCGGGTTCTATCCCAAAGCTTGAAGCAATGAATAGGGTGACATAAGACAAGGAGGACCTTGGATCAATAAGAGCATAACAATCAATGGCCTGGACAGACAAGATACTTGTAACCACATCTGGACAGGCCTCTGCACTATGGCGACCACTTAAAGCATAGAATCGGCTGGGTCCACCTCTACCACGAGCTCCTCCTCTAACTGCACCACACCCTATCGGGGCTGGAGGACGTGCAAATGATGTAGCGATTGAAGAATCGGATGGTTGAGCAGATCCCCTACCCGTGCCCTGACTGGGCACATGACAGTCTCGCTGAATGTGGCCTCTCACTCCGCATCTGAAACACAATGGGATATCCAAGTAGCAAGTCTTTGTATGAAATCTCCCACACTTGGGGCATAGAGCCATCTCCTGCTACTGTGATCTCCCTCCTGAACGACCGGACTAATGGGGCCTCCGACTGTCCGAACCTGGTCTCATGCGACTGCTCTGCTGGTAACTGTGCAGAGATGGTGGTGCGTTAGCAGAGGATTGAGCATATGACTGGGACGGCCTTGACGACCCTCTCCCCTGAGCTGATCTCCCTGAGTGGCCCGCTGATCGGGCCCTGCTGCTATTTTCCCTTTCCGCCCGAATCCTTAATTTCCTAGCCTCTGTGGATCCCACAATCTTCCCATAGTTCATGTCCGAGTGTAAGGCCGCTGTAGCAGCCTCATTCACTGCCAAGGGACTAAGGCCCTGAACAAATCATCGAACTCTAGCTTCCATGGTCGACACTAACTGAGAAACATACTTGGACAATCTCACGAACTCCATGTGGTACTCCCAAACACTCATGCTGCCCTGCTTGAGAGTCTCAAATTCAGTGGGACGGGCTGCTATTGTATCAGTAGGCAAGAACTGATCCATAAACGCATCTACAAACTCCTCCCATCGGGCCGGAGGTCCTCCCTCTCCGCAGGAGTCCTCCCACATCTCGAACCATGAATACGCTGCTCCCTTCAATCTGTATGATTCCAACTCAACTCCTTATGTCTCTGAATCTTTCATCACTCAGAGGGTCTTATACATTTCATCAAGGAACTCCTACGGATCGGCCCCTGGATTTGTGCCTATGAATTTTGGAGGGGCTAGCCGCAAAAACTGGTTAACTCTGGAATTGGCAGAATCTCCCTGTTCGCTAGAGGATGTAGGGACATCCTGAGATCTCTAGGCCTGAGCGGCCACTAGCTGGGTCAACATACGGATGACTCCTCTAAGATCCACATCAGAAGCCTCGGGACGAGGAGCTGGGATGGTGCCAGAATCAGGAATATCGGCAGGAGGGATGGTGGCAGCCTTTGCCGCTGCAGGACCAGGAACATGCTGGCCTGGGACAGACGGGCCAGGTAGGGTCAAGGCCGGGGAGTCACACTCACCCACGGCATCAGGTACATGATTCGCGACCTCACTCGTGGTGGCATTGGCCCCAAGGTCGTGTCTAGCTCTCTTCTTAGGTGCCATTACTGAAAAGTTCGGAACAAAGAATGAGTTAGATATAGATACTTCCACATTTCACTTCACCACACGACACGGAATAACAAAGAAGTGGGAAATTTCCTAAATGTCATTGCAGCCCCCCACTTATAGACGTGGTCGACTTCACACCGATAACTGGGGCTCTACTAGACACGGCTCCGAGACATCCTAGGACTTCTTTAAACCTTAGGCTATGATACCAAGTTTGTCACGCCCCAAATTAGAGGGACATGACTGGCGCCCGACCGGGAAGCCCAAGCCAAGCGGACCTGGTGCCTTTCCTACCCCACGCGTTACCCATGTTTTCCTTACTCATTATTTTCAAGAACTAGCCATATAATTAACTTAAAACACCTTTTGCAAAATATACATACATAGTTGTTAGTGAAGTTATTAATTCGTTGCCCAACAAAAGAAACGGGGATATACATAAACGTTTACCCATATCCAGTGTCTACGGAGCCTCTAAAAGTACAACAGGATAATACATTATTTGCCGGTAACAAGGCTTCGGCTATACCTAACACAACAGCAAAATAAAATAGCGGAAACAAGTGGCCTAATCCCGGCAGGGCCCCGAGGGAAATGGGGCTCACCAAAAAGCTGATGGAAGGCGGAGGGAGAGCTACGACCAGTGGGCTGGAGTACCTGCTACAGATCCACCTACAATCATAACACGAATGTAGTGTCCCCGGCAAAAGGGATGTCAGTACACTTGAATTGTGCTGGTATGTATGAACAAACTTTGCTCCAAGTAAACTCGAACCATAAACAAGTAAGTAGTAGTAATAGAATGACAATCAAATCCACAGGAAGAGAACAATTAAGCCAAATAGGTATACAACCTCTCATCCATAAACAAGTGTGTAATTGTAATAGAAATAACAATCAAATCCATAACGAGAGAACAATCAAACCAAATAAATTTACAATCTATCCTGTTTCCTCTTCCATATTTCCACATCAGTAGTTTCACAACTGGTTCAAAATTTCATTTCAATGGCGATTTCGATCGCTTTCCAACCTTACTATCGCGGCCACCCTTATCACCACAACCCACACCTTATTACTTTGTGTTGTGGCGTGCAACCCGATCCCACCGAGAAATCACAATTCACAAGCAACATCACAACCAACAAGTCACAAGAATAACAACAACAATTCTCAAGAAATAACAACAATAATTCTCAAGGAGTGACAACAATAATTTACGTGAACTTCCAAGGCCATCAATACCATTTTCATGTATTTCACAACTTATATGCATAGATAGATCACAACGATAATCTTCCACGTTAATCTACATGTATTGCTACCATAGTTATTCCGAAATACATCAATTCCCATTTCCTTCCATCACTTGTGTCACAATTCTTACCACTTAGCACATTCACAATCACAAACCTAGTTTATTTTCAATTACTTGCATCAATATAGTGAAGGTAAAATAACAATCACTCAACCATACCAACCACAAGAATTTCACATCGATTCACGTAGAAATTACATACCAAGCACTCGAATACCCAAACAAGGTGATTTTACCAAGTTCAAGGTTAGCCATGCATATCTGGAGCCGAATTCCTTTTTAATTCTTATTTCAGATTTACCGAAATCTAGCAACGTCAATATAGTGCACAAATTAATACACATAGCTTAGAATTCAAGGTTCACAATCATTACCTGAACATATTTAGGCCATTAACCCATTCTTTGCATAAGTCTTTGCTCTCACCCCATTACTCTCACTAGGTTTTAGGTTATAGAAAGGCATGCATGAATGAGTTCGACCATTATTTTAAAAAACCTACGCATGGGACTCCCCCCTTTAATTTAAAACAGAATTTCAATGGGAAAAGTTAGTGATTTTACCTATAGGGAAAGGGGTATGAAGATAAGCTTGAATTTCCCCGGCCCGGATAGCTTTGAAGAACAAGATTTTGGAGAAGATGAGTTTCTCTCTCAAGACCCTCTCTTTCTCTCTCTTAATTTGATCAGTCATGTGTTAAAATGAGGGGGGTTGGGGTGTTTTATTAAAAGGGGTCGGGTTTTAAAATTTGGAAAAATAGAAGGCCGGCAAGATCTGCAGTCGCGTTCTGCGATCACAGAACTGAAATGCGGTCCGCAGAGTGGACCACAAAAATGCCCTCAAAACTCAGAAGGTCTGTTACGATCTGCCGCAGGAATGCGATCTGCACTCCTATTATGCGGTTGCATTTTGAGCCGCAGAATTGACCCCTACAAATCCTTGAGGATTTTATGCGACGATTATGCGGTCCGCATATTGATTATGCGATCGCATAATATACCGCATTTTCAACATCAATTTTGACCAATCTACTGTTTCACTCTGCGGCAGGAATGCGGTCCGCATAGCTGATGTGCGACCGTATTCTGGACCGCATAAATGACAATTTCTGGAATTCGAAAAATTCTATGCATTCCTAACACATATTCAGAGTCGACAACAAAAATTACTAGGCTCTAAGTCCAAAAATTTTATGGGCTCTCACAATATACATACATATACACGTATATAAGGCCGTCTGAGTTATGGGCCATTGTACATGTATAAATGCATGAAATGCAAATTAAATATGATAACAAAATATCTCGATACGTCATAAGATCATTGTACCTCTTATTAATATCATAAAATTATTTTACATATTTTTTGAGACCCTTGAACAGATGATGGAATAATAAGACGTATGGAGATTCAGGAACATAGGCACTTCTAATACTTCTATGAATAGAGTCATATATGGAAGTTGTGCATTTTCTTGTTACATTTGTATCGTATGGATTATGACAAAAGAAAAGAAGGGATAGCCTTAACATATCTATTCCTTGAATTATTTGCACAAATTGAAGCTTCTGCCTCTTCGAATTTGAACGAAATTGTTGCTTGGGATCTATAAAACTGAAACGAAATTGTTTCTGCATGGCTAAATTTTTGGGACGTTAGTCCCTTTTGGCCAAATCAAGAAAATCAAGCTTCTGACCTTTCACGTTTTCTTGGAATGGATTGAACAAAATCTCCTACTAACCCATCTACTGTTTGTACTTGTAATGGAAGGGAGAATGGGATTTTGATGTTTTGGCAGAAAGCAACATTTTGCTAATTCTTTAAAATGCCAAGTCTTTCCATGTTTTTAAACGGCGTTATATACGCGTATATATGTATGTATTCAAATGGTGTTATATACGCGTATGTATATGAGGCTATGGCGTTATATACGCACCACCACCTGATCAGCTGGTATACGATGATTATTTTGTCCATAGTGACCGATATGATATGATGGGATGCCCTCAGAGACTGATGATGTTATGAAATATTTACCTATGCATGACATGACGTTCATATGCATATGCATGACGCTGAAAGTAATTTATGATTTACATAGTTATTCAGACTGACAGGTTGAGTCATGTACTCTATATGTCTTACATGTCGCTTATGTATTTACTTATGTGCCTTACATACTCAGTACATATTTTGTACTGACGTTCCTTTTTCCTGGGGATGCTGTGTTTCATGCCCGCAAGTCCCGATAGACAGATCGAGAGCCCTCCAAGTAGGCTATCAGCTCACCGGAAGATGTTGGTGCACTCCATTTTCTTTGAAGTTGCTTGTTTAGCTGGTATGATTTAGACATGTATTGTTTAGCATGGCGGGACTCTGTCCCGGCCTTTATGAAATTTATGTATTCTTAGAGGCTTGTAGACATAAGTCATGTACGTGAAAGATTGTACGGCCTTGTGGCCGATGTCTTGAGTTTATAAATAACCATGTTAGCCTATTAGGCCCTTACGTCATGTGTATATGATAATGTAATAAGAAAGATACGTTACATTGGTGCTCAGTTGAGTAAGGTACCGGAATCCTGTCGCGACCCATCGGTTTGGGTCATGACACAAATAAGCTAAAAAGTAGTGAACGCGACCTCACTGATCTAAGAATTTCGTCATTTGAAGAATCCGCTAGCAGTTATCCAAGAAACCTTGGACATCCTCCGACTTAGCCCCACTAAAATATGGAGGCTAAATCCTCTCAAATCTCTCGAGTCTCCTCTGCTCATCATCAGTCATAATGGGAACCACCTAGGCCTTAACAGCTGCAACCGGCTGGGCTAGCAATACTTCCATATTTGAATTTTCTGCCTCATCTACTCTAGTGTATGGGCGGCGAGAGTCTATGTACCTCCCCCGTCCTAAGAAGTGGCTGTTGCGGTTGGAACTAAGACCACCTAAGTAAGGCTAGTGCACACAATCAAAATCTGAGCGAAAGCTTCCTGAAGGTAAGGAATCAAAAAAGGGGCACAACTGGTGCTTGAGCTGGTTCCACAGGCTGATCCACATCTAGAACCTCCTCTGAGCTGGGCCAACTGGCGGATCTGTAGGTGTTTCTCTAGCTTCTATACAAGCTGCACCTCTGCCCCTACCACCACTACAAGAAAAATGACTTCTAGAGATGAGAAAGATGGTCCCTAAAAGCCTAATTTTGGTCCCACAATATATATTGCGACCAGTTAAATATGATCGTCATCGGTCGCTAGATCCTTCGCCGTTAAAGGCTATTAACGTTGGGTCTGACATCTAGTCCCTAAATATGTTTGGCAACCAGACTAATATTGGTCCCTAAAAGGTATTAACGACTAGTTGTAATATGGTCCTTAAAAAATTTTAGGGACCAGAAATATGGTCTTTACTGCAAATCAATGTCGTGTAGTATTTAGTGCCTTTAAATATTTAGCGGCGAGATTAGCAGTCCTAAAACACTTTAAGGATAAGAAGATCTGGTCATTAATCTTGTTAAGGACCAAGCATGGGTGGTCCTAAATTCTAACTTTTCATAAACTCTCAAATATATATATATATATATATATATATATATATATATATATATATATTCTACAAATTGAAAATTTACTCACAAAAAGGAAATATAATGAGAGATATGGTTTCATATATAATAATCAAGGACGCAAAGTGAATAGTATATGTTAGTGGCATTGTACAACCATGGTCGAATATTTTTTGGAACCCTTTAGCAAAACATCTAGTTAGCACCCCTACACTTAATATAATATTTTGCCCAACATTTCTAGTAAAGTACAAGTCAACTTGTATATCTTTAAAACCTGCATCTTGATTTGTAAATATTAATCTTCAAAACCTGTAAAAATATTCAAAATGATATCCTTTAATAAGATTGTAAATATCACTAGAAAATTGTATTAGATATTTTTTTCTAATTCACTATAATAATAATTCGACTTCTTAGCAGAAAAAGTGTCCGATTTCACCAAGTGTTATATATATATATATACACACACACACACACACTTGAAAAATAAAGCAGCTAGCAATATAAACGAGGTTGCATGAATATAAACAAAAACGAATTAGGAAAATTATGTGTTATATAACCATCGTGTCATTTATGAAAACCTAAAAAGGTAATCGTCTACAAAGAACTGCAAATTTAGTTTCAAGTTAAACATCTAGAAAATAACTTATATGTACTTTATGAAAAAGTAAACAATAGTTTATATATACACAAGGCACATCTGAAACATCAAAATGTGTTCTTGCCTTTTAAATCGAAATGTAAAGTCCAAATTCATAAAAGATCATATTCTATACAACAGAGCAACTAGCTAAGAGTATACATAATCAAAGTCAGAGTCAAAACCAAGAGAGTCAATACCTTTAATTATCTTTTAGTAATTGAAACTATACGAAGGAAATGGATACTCAATCAAGAAGCGAGCATAGAGCCAGATTCAAAAGTAATACACCAAGACAGAAAGAAAAAATATTTGCAGTTCTTGATAGAGAATTACAAATGCAAATGCTGTATAAATTGCTCTACTATGTAACCAATAACCATACACATGCAAGAAAAAAAAAACTCATAAATCATACATAGGAAAAGAAGAGTGTTTTCAACAGCATACTCAAATATTAGTCCAAAAACGAGCACATTAAATTTTCTATTCTGATTGAAGTCTTATCCTTTAGTATTGGGACCGAATATTTATTCTCCCTTACTATTTTTTACTAGTCCCAAAGAAAAATAGAGAAAGGAGGATGAACATCATTTATGGTATACAAATATATAACTTATAACATTTTACATATTTTGTCAGAAGGTATATTATATGTTTTCCACTAACATATTTCTCCGTGAAATACATTTGCTAACCTAGGAGAATATACTCCCATATGCCCACAAGAAACACATTCATACATCCAATATTAATGTAATACAGGACAACTAAAGTTTTACGTTTGAGAAGCTCTTCCTTCTCTCTAAACCTAACATCTTCCCCACTACCCCATCAATTGACGATTCCTGATGAATATTATATCCACAACTCTTGATAACACACAAATTCCCCAAAAGCCTCCAGACCATTTAATAGATATTGCTTCAATCAAACAGGAATATAATCATTGCACATCAAATGACTCCACGCCTAAAACATTCAAAGAAAAGCTCCTTGGTACTAATGCAAATAACAGTTTCTCCACCAACACCCTTTCTCCAGCTACTCTACCTATGGATACGGATATAGAAAATTTAAATACTCCCGCTAGTGGATCAGTTGATCTAGGTCTATAACTGTCCCGATTACCCCAGAGGATAAGCAAAGAATTTATGATCGCTGGAAATTCTTCCTAATTATAAAACTTCATGGCAAGAGGATTCTACATCAAATTCTAAAAAATAAAATGCAAGAGCTATAGAAACTAAATGAAAATTTTCCCTTATCAATCTGGAAAATGACTACTACACTGTCAATCACCAAAAAGAAGAAAATATGAGCAATATTTTAAAAAATGATCCCTGGTTTATCTATGGTTTTTTCTTATCTGTACAGTGTTGGCAACAAAATTTTGTTGCAACAAAAGCAAACAAACCCTATCTAGAGTTTAAGTTGGACTCCCTCAATTACCTACCGAATTCTATGATGGTCAAATTCTATAAAAGATAGGAAGAGCAATAGGAAGGTTATTAAAATTTGATGCTTGCACTTCTTCGTCCTTGAGAGGGAGATATCCATGACTTTGTATTGAATTACCTATGAGAAAACCTGTAAAAAATTTGTCATCATCGAAATACATAAGCAACTCATTCACTATGAGGCTGACTCGTTTTTTACAAAGTATATGGGCAATTAGGCCACACAGTCAACTCTTGCACTAAAGGTAAGTTATCAACACCGATCACTACGACTCAAAACCAACCCTAGTCAAACCAGATTCCAGCACCTGGAGGTCAAGAAGAAGACTGGCAAACAGTGCCTTTCCCAAATCTGTCACGACACGAAACCAATGCTGCTCAAACCAGATTCCAGCACCTGGAGGTCAAGAAGAAGAGTGGCATACAGTGCATGTCGCTAGAGGCAGGAAGCTCCCAAACAAATCAATTAAAGAGAATACGAGGAAATATGAACCAGGTATTAATACTAGGATATCAATGCATCGTCATGTAAGTCACCCTTACACAAAAACTAATAGATGTTCCTAAAGCTTAACCAAATCTTCCTAGTAATATACATATTTTACATAAATCTCCTAACTTGTCATTAAGTCACACTGACAACTATATAATGGATACTCAAAACCGTTTCTCCAATATTAACATAGATCCCCAGCAAGAAGTTTTACCTAATACCACCTACAACAAAACAGAAATCTATCTCGATTTGGATTTCCCACCCTCGGGAGTCATGATGGCGGCTACTAGTGAAAGCTAGGCAAGCCAATTATTCCAGTTATTTAACCCATTTAACTTTCAATCCCTTAACAATTGTGAATAAGCATTATATAAATAGCAGAAATAATGAAGCGAAAGAATGAAATGTAACAATTTAATAATAATACCGATACCAATCTATAAACTTAAGCTACCCAAAACTGGTGTCATAATCTCTCAGACTGTCTAAGAATACTACAAATAGGGGTCCGAAAGATAAATAGAATGTTGTTTTGGAAGTAAATAATAGAAACATTATGGAAAGTTAGAAGAAGACGCGAAGGCCTACGGATGCCTGCAGGACTACATCGGGTCTCCGCCACTGAACTGAAGGCAGCAACCTCACTGTTGTCCAAAAGCTACAGCACTCGGATCTACTCATGGTGCAGAGTGTAGTATCAATACAACCGACCCCATGTGCTGATAAGTGCCTAGCCTAACTCCGGCAAAGTAGTGAAGATTCCAGGACAAGACTAACACATAAACCTATGCAGTTATATAATATACAACAAGTTAAAATGGCAGAAACTAGAAATTAAAGATGGAAGGGGAATCATGCTGCGGGGAATATCAAGTAACAACAGAAAACCAATAAATAAATGTAAAGAACACCATAGTTCAATTATCAGTAAGAATTGGGAAATCAAAGACAAGTGCACGGCATCACCCTTCGTGCTTTTACACTCTCGAAATTATACACGGCATCACCCTTCGTGTTTTACACTCTTCATCGCCCAACAATGTATAACAAAGCAATTTGGGCAAGGGAATCAATAACATGACAATAAAATCAAGTAGCAACAGAAAACCAATAAATAAACGTAAAGAACACCATAACTTATTTATCAACAAGGATCAGGAAAATCAAAGACAAGTGCTCGGCATCATCCTTCATGCTTTTACTCTTTTCCTCACCATAATAATCAATATAATCGGCACGACATCACCTTTCGTGCTTTTACCTCACATAATCATGGAACAGAATTATTCTTCGTGCATTATCGCTCATATTATGGCATGGAATTGTGCATCGTGCGGCACGACATCACCCGCCATGCTTTACAAAGTTTCTCATCCAAGCAACAACCACAAAGCAATTTGGGCAAGGGAAAGCAATAAAAGCACAATAGAATCCTGGCAAGGGAACAATAGCATAACAACAATATCCCAGCAAGGGAAACAATATCATGAGTAATAACACCCTGGCAAGGGAGATAATATCAAAAGCAATAATATCTCGGTAAGGGAGACAATAACATAAACCTCTTCTCTTTTCCACAATTACTTCGCAACTCATTCCACAACTTGATCCAACGCTCTAACATGTTCAATTACAGATAATGTTTCCACAACTAAATTCATAATTTGAGCCAATGCTCTACAATGTTCCATTAACAATAATACTTCCCAAGCTTTATTCAACAATAGACATCATCATATAAAGCATGAATAATACGAAACAGAGTCACTTTTATCATAGTATAAGACTCACAGGTATCCTTGACACCGACATATAGATACTTGTCACCATACCTATACGGCGTACACAACAATTAACACATAACAAATAAGGCACAACTCCTAATCCATCAATCTAAGGTTATACCAAACCCTTACTTCTTTGCCACGACACAATTCAAGCTCAACTACCCCTTTATCTCTTGATTCCACCACCAATTTGCTTGTATCTAGCCATAATTTACTTAACGGTATCAATAAATGCTAAATAAATCAATTTTAATGCATGAAAATAGTTTTTCTAAAGTTTTCCCAAAAAGTCAAAAATCGACCTCGGGCTCGCATGGTCAAAACCCGAGGTTCGAACCAAAACCGAATTACCCATTCACCCACAAACACAAATATATAATTTGGTTTGAAATCGGACCTCAAATCGAGGTCCAAATTTCCAAAATTTGAAAATCATAAGTTCTACCGAAAAACCCAATTTTCCCCATGAACACCTTTGATTCTGGATTGGAATCATGTGAAAAGATGTTATAAATTAAAGAAAATGAGTTATAAATAATTTACAATTGATTTGGACAAGAACTTTTCTTTAGATAATCGCCCAGGAGAGTTATTGTTTTGAGAAAGTTGTAAAAATGAAAAAAAATGCGTCTAAGTCCAAATTAACTGGTCTAAGATGTTGCAATTGCGAACCCTTCTAGGACTTGCGACCTTTGCATATGCAAAGAATACGTCGCATTTGCGACCATGAAAAAACTCCGGTCACCTTCGCATTTGCGAGGGACCAGTCGCATTTGCAACTCCTGCTTTCTTCGCTATTGCGGAGGCATCGTCATATTTGCCACAATTGAGGATTTATGAGGCCTTCGCATTTGCAAAGAAATGCTCGCAATTGTGATCAAGGCTGGCCAGGGTTACTTCGCAATTGCGAAGAGCCCCTCGTAATTCCCAAGCTCAAAAAATTCGCATTGTGGATCTCTGATCTTGCAATCGTGAGATAAGAGTCCAGCACCAGACCTACAACCTACAATACCTTTTCCTAAGTCCAAATTCACTCCAAGGCCTATCCAAAACTCATCCGAGCCCTCAGGGCTCCAAACTAAATTTGCACGTAAGTCCTAAAATATCATACAGACTTGCTCGTGCGATAAAATTATCAAATTAACATCAACAACTATAAATTAAACCCCGAATTCATGAAATCACTCTAGAACATCAAAATTTCAAACTTCTCAACTATAGGTTCGTTAAATACCAAACAAATTCTGATCTTTAACAAATTTTATAGATCCAACTTAATCATTATTTCAAACATCTAGCAGGATCTGGAACCAAGATGCGGTACCGATACCTTCAAGAAAATGCATCAATTCACTTCTAAAAACCTTTATATTTTCCAAAAAATAATTTTCTTTAAAAATTCATTTCTCGGGCTTTGGACCTCGAAATTCGTCTCTGGGTGTACGCCAAAGTCTCATATTTTACTACGGACCATACGAGACAGGCAGATCATGGGTCTGGGTCCGCTTACCAAGAATGTTGACTAAAGTCAACTCTATTCATTTTTAAAAGCCAATTTCCATATTTTACTTAGTTTTCATATAAAAGTTTCCCAAAAATGCACTCGGACTGCGCACACAAATTGAGATAAGATAAAAATAGGTTTTTGAGGCCCCGGAACAAAGAATATACTTTCAAAACGAGTGATGACCTTTTTGGTCATCACAAAATAAACCTTGACAACAAGTAGTCAAACCGGGTTCTTGGGACAAAAAACGATAAGACAAATTTAGGGTCACTAAAAGAGAAAATTACAAATAGGACTTCCCTAATTTATACTACAAACCAATTAAAACTCCACAAAGTTTTTGTTAGTGACACTCTTTTGCTCTACTCTAATAAACCACCCCTTGCATGCGGATGAATACCCGTCCAATCAAAACCTTCCTCAATTACAAATGGCAAAGGACCATTTACACATGCCTAACAAATCCATGCAAAATCCAATATTAAATATAACACACAAAACCACCCTGTGGACATGCAAGTAGAACTAATCATTTCCCCTAGGAATCCTCAGGAGCCAATATATCCCAAATCCTCCACTTCTCACCATGCCAAGAATTACTATGAACCACCGGAGGAGATTTGGCCTAATACAAATTCTGAGAAATCAGCGACCACAAAATATGAAAAATCTTCCTCCCATGCGAAATCAAATACCTCATCCTCCAATAATCTATGCACAAGCCATACTCCCACAAGATCACCACCCTACATCATGGGGAGAATTAGGGTTAATGGCGAGGGAATTCTCTCATCACGTCAACATCAATGGTCAAGAGAGTCTTATCTTGATTCAAAATCCACAGTTCCTTGCACAACTAGTGTTCGAGGGTCTTCATCTTGCGATGAACAATTATATAAATCACATCTGGACAAATAACATAGTTCAACCTTTAGCTCTAGGGATGAACACCAACCTGGTCCGGGCCATGCATGCCCAATGGAACCTCCCTCAACATTTCAATCAGAATCCTTACCTACCCCAAAACATGGGGTTAGATCTTCCATTCTTCCTTCCATAAGAGCTAACTACTCTTAACCTTCTACTGATGAATTTGGAGATTTCACTAGTGGACATGCAACCTCAGATGCCTGTGAATGCTCTAATGCAAGTCAACCAAGAACCACTGAACCATCAAGCACCCCACCCAGATATTCCCCAAGGTTTAGGAAATCCACCAGGGGAGGGTCTAGAGGGCGAAGTGGATATAATAGTAGAGTCAATGGAGTATTCATCAAACCTAGCCAAACTAAATGTATTTCTATTCCACAAAAGGCGGGAGAAGAGGCTTATTCTAGCCTTTCCAAGTTCTTTATTCAAGTGCACGATGGACATGAGACCTCCTCAGGATCCCACTATGGGGAACCTGGCAATGATACTAGTTCCCTCACTAAGAAGGAACCCAGTGTTCCTTTAGAGCAGTCAGTTTAATGGTCCCAATCCACCTTCCCTACCAATGAATCATTCTAAAAATTCATATTTTGGAACATAAGAGGGTGTAATAACAATGAATTTAGAAGAAACTTTCGTGACTTAGTTGAAACTCATCATCCTTGCATGGTGACCTTATTGTAGTCAAGAATGGAAATTCATTGTAATCTCATACATGACTTTGGATTCACTGATATGACAGAAGTTCCTTTTGAGGGCCAAGCAAGTGGCATGGCTGTCCTCTGGGACACAAATATAGGGCATGTAAACAACTTTGTCAAAAGAAACAGTGAAATTCACACTCTCATTGAGGTACCTCATATTCGCCAAAGTTGGCTCTATTTTTCAATATATGCTAGTACTAAAATATCCAATAAAAATATTATGTGATATACCATTTATGACATCTTTGATAATTACAAAGGCCAGTGGTTACGGGGAAAGGGGGGGAGGGTTCAATGATGTCATGTTAACTAATGAAAAAATAGGTGGAAACCACATTAATTGTAGAAGAGCTGCTAATTATTGGAATAAAATTAACTACTGTAAGCTAGTAGATTTAGTGTATAAATGTTGCAAATTTTTGTGGTCTAACCACAACAAGATCATTAGTAACCGTATTATGGAAAGACGAGACAAATTATTAGCCAATGGATATTGGATAAATCTTTTTCCTAAAGCTTCAGTAATTCACGAGCAGTAAGAAATCACGTAAAGCAAACCATCATGCTATATAGGAGCAATGAAGAAAAACCCTTTGAGAGAAAACAGTGAAGCTATAAAACCTTCAAAACCATCTTAACTCAGTTTAAAACCCCTTTTGAAAATTACTTTTCAACAATTATGCAAATAGATGTAGAAACAAATAGTGCATATAAGCACAGAAGTCCACCTCTCAGGCACCACACTCGGTTATCAAGACGAAGCACAACAGCATATAATAGCAGACAAATGAAATAAGGTAAACACATCAAACAGTACCGGTACCGCTGCAGCATGCAGCCCGATCCATATACTACTACAGCGTGCAGCCCGATCCATATACCACTACGGTGTGCAGCCCGATCCATTTAACGTCGACGGCGCTCACTGGGGGTATGTACAGACTCCGAAGGGGCTCCTACAATCCAAGCACAATATCAAGCCATCTCGTGGCATCAATCAGGCTCTCGGCCTCTATATCAATATAGTATAGTTGCAGCGTGCAGCCCGATCCATAAGTATCCTCATAATACAGGCCCTCGGCCGTACTCAGTCAACAAAATCACGTAAGCAACTCGGGCAACAATAAATATGATGCTCAGCCTAAAATATTTTATGGAAATATCATTTCGAGTATTTAAGGCATAATAACTTGGCTGAGTTTTCAAAACAGTGGAAAATGCATGACTGAGTTCAAATACATAATTAAATCAGTGAAGAATTATCAAATACGATCCTCGAAGGGTTCAAATGATTGGCACGGAGCCCAAATATAGCAATCAGCCGAAATTATGATGATAACAAGTAATTTCAGTCAAATACGCAGTAAATTCAGCAATCGGGATGGACCGAGTCACAATCCCCAACAGTGCTCTACCCCACGCTCGCTATTCGGCGTGTATGTCAACTAAAAATAACATTATGATGTGCAAGTCCAGGGTTTCAAACCCTCAGAATATCATTTACAATCATTACTCACCTCGAACCGGCAAAATCTCTAGCTCGCGATGCCTTTTCCGCTCAAATCGGCCTCCACGCGCATCAAATCTAACCAAAATGAGAGCGAATACATCACAATATGCCAATGAGACAATACCCAATCGAAAATAATCAAAAAATAGCAAGACTCTCGAAATTTGCAAAACTCGAGCCCCGGGCCCACTTCTCAAAAAATCAGAAAAGTAACATCATCGGATTCCTTATCTCGCCACGAGTCTATACATACCAAAAACTCTCAATTCGGGCCACAAATGGCCCCTCAAATTCCAATTTAAAGTCTTAAAATCCCAAGCCTTAGTTTGTTCCAATTTAGCCAAATTCTCAAGAATTTCAAGGATAATTCCACAATATAATCATGTTTTTAACTCCTAAAACTTACCTCCAATAAATCTCCTTCGAATCCCTTTTCAAATGATCCCAAGTAGCTCCCAAAATGCTAAAAAATAGTGGAAAATGGGTTTGGGTTCGCTAATGAAATGTTATTTTAAACCCTTCTTCCCAGGCCTAATTTCTGCTTCTGCGATACATTTACCGCTTCCGGGGTCACCCTTCTACGGTTCTTTTCCCACTTCTGCAGAATTACACTGCTGCCTACAGGCCCGCTTCTGCGGTTCATAACCGCTTCTGCGAACGCCGCATATGCGGGCAACCATCCGCTTCTGCAGAAGTCCTCCCATGATCAAACATTTGCACTTGTGACGCCGTCATCGCATTTGCAGCCCTTTTTCGGCAGATGCGGAAATACCAGATATCAGCCCGTCAGCTATTCAAAATTCCAAAATCCATCCTGATGACCATCCGATATCACCCAAGGCCCCCGGGACATCAACCAAAAGTGCCAACCCGCCCTAAAACATCATTCAAACTTTCTTCAATCATCAAAACACCAAAACAACACCAAAACTATCAAATTACATCGAATTCAAGCCTAAGTTCTTCAAAAACTTTTGAAACACGCATTCAATCAAAACCCCAACCAACACACCATCAAATGAACTAAAATTATGCCCACATATACCAAATCACCTAACGAAGCTACATCAACTCGCGGAATTCCATTAGGACCCTTGAATCAAAATCTCACCTATCAACTGAAAATCGCCAAAATACTAACTTCGCCAATTCAAGCCTTATTCTACACTGGACCTCCAAAAATCACTTCCGATCAAACTCCTAAGTCATGAATCATTCCTCGAAGCTAACCGAATCGTCAGAAATCACATCCAAGCCTTCTGACTCGTGAGTCAACATCCGGTTGACTTTTCTTATCCAAACCTTCCTTAAAGAGACTAAGTGTCTCATTTTCTATGAAAACCAATCCAAATTAACTCTAACATACCAAATACTAATATTGAAACATGAAGAATCATAAAATGGGGGAAACAGGGCGGTAACTCATGAGACGACGGGTCGGGTCATCACAATTTGATCCCACCGTACGGTACATGTACCACCCTGATGTACAAGGGCATAGCATTGAAGATTGTCATGCTTTGAAAAGGGAAATATGAAGAATGATTCAAGAAGGAATAATTGTGGTCCAAGGCAGTAATACCCCAAGTGTCACACGTAATCCTCTACAGGTACATGACAACGCAAAGATTGCTGGGATGGTTGGAAATGACGAAGGGTTGGTCAAAGGAGTCAAAGAGACACTTGGTGAAGTTAATGATATTGAAATTGGTAATGGTCTTGGTAATATTGATGTAGAACTCGGTGGCTAAGACGCCAAGCTTGGTAATTGGAAAGACGCTCCTTTCTTGGCTAGCTAGGGTGGAGTCTTGTTGGTTCATTTTGTTGTCATTTCTATTGTCCGACTTATTTCAAAGTTATAATCCGGATATTGTCTTGTGACTCAAATCCTTCTATCCTTTTTATTTTGCCTAGTTCCTTTAAATGTATTAGCTTATTTAGTGCTTTCTAGGTTTATTCCAGGGTTGTGCCTCAGTTTATTTTGCTTGTCATGTTGTTCAAACCCTTTCACCGTCTGTGTAATGCAATTTCCTACTTTCTGTTATTTCTGGTCATTTTTTTTGTTTAGTTTTCTTCTCCTTTTTATAGTTTTATTTCTCAAGCTGGCTCCAGTGACATGACATGCATGCATAATTCTAGGCTTGGTCTTAAAGTTAGTTTAATCATGAAGCAATTAAACAATTTTGAAGATGATAGGGACACTTGTGGGAAATAACTACAGATTTGGACATTTTAAGATCATTTGAAGCCCGAACCATGTGAAACTGGGGCAGATAATTTGGAAAGTTAATAGGGTGACAATAATTTGTTAAAGGAGAGTGCATCCCGGATGATTTGAAGCAAGCAACTTTGAGTTCAAATACATCTCAAGTTACAAAATAAAGGAAGTTTTCTTCGAATTGATGGAGGATATCCATTGGGAAAAAGGAATCACCGAACGAGGGATCTGTACTTGACAAGGCAAAGTGGAAGGTGTATCGGTAATCTAAATGCCGAAGCCGCAAAAGAAATATTGTGCATAATCTTCAATTTTCATTTCCAGTTGCATGTGTTTTACTTGGCATTTTCACGGACTGGGAGGTCCTCTTTCAGCTACCCAAATACTTATATAATTTGATACCCTTTTGAGCCTATAATAATTTCTTTGACCTCTCCTCTTTTGGAATAAAGTTTGAGTCATACGAAAAAAGAGAAAAAAATTTATGTCCCCATAGCTTTACTTTAAAAGGTTTAGTTCAAAAGGAAAATTCAAAAAAAAAAGAAGAAAAAATAGAGATAAAAAAAGTGAAATGAAAAAAAGGAAAAGAAAGAAAATAAAAAAGAGAAAAAGAAAAGAAAAATAGCAACAAGAAACGTATCTTTGCACTTGCCATCCTGCAATCTTTGTTCTCACCGTCGACTTTCGTCACCCTTAGCCTAGGTCATTATCTCCCTTGCCCTTCATTCCCCGCTACCACTCTTTCTTCTTGCTGGCGATGACCTCTCTCCCCTTTTCCGGCATCTTCAGTTCTAGATTCTCCTTTTCTCTTCCACTCTTTTAAATTTTAGTGAATTTCTCTAATTTGTACTATTTCGAAGAGATTGCAATAAAGATGATGGGACATGAGAATCAGAGTTACGAAAAGTCTCATCTATATGCATCAAAAGAGGAGATGGAATCACTAGTTCTCAATGACGATTCATCCAACGGTGCTCATTCATTCTCCGATCCAGTTTCCTCTTCATCTCTGTTGTTCGCTAAAATTCCCACTAAGCAAAGTCAAACCCCTAATTCTTGCAATTCTATCCTTGAACCTCCTTCATATGCTGAGTCTATTTTCAGATCCTTTGATGCTGATCGCTCTCCTACTGAAATCAACGGCCACGATCACTCTATCGCTTTGCCTTCATCGTCTTCTTCCTCATCCTCGGAATTCCCGAGAATCGGCATTTCGGATCCACTGAAAGAGCAAGAGCTGACTAATTCGCTCATTCTAGGGGGGTCGAATTATGTTACTTACCTAATTACTACAGGGACGAACTTACCTGAATTTGACGGAATAGAATTCAGCATTCGGAGGAGATTTAGAGACGTGGTTACTTTATCGGCCCGGTTGGCGGAGTCATACAGAGATTTTTCCATTCCGTTAATGCCGGACAAGAGTGTAGTTGAGAGTCAGGTAATGCAGAAATAGGAGTTTTTTGAACAGAGGAGAGCAGCACTGTAGAAGTACCAGAAGAGATTAGCTGCGCATCCGGTAATACGGCGGAGTGAGTAGCTGCGGATGTTTTTGGAGGCGAATGGAAGCTTCCGCTCCCGAAGACCACCGATGTGGCGTCAAGGATATTGGATGGGGTAGTGAAGACACTGAAACAGATGTTTAGTACCGAGACTATAGTAGGGAGAATGGTGGATGTGAATGAGGTGGCTCGGCCTGCCAAAGGAGGTAGGGACTTAATGAGAATATTTAAGGAGTTAAAGCAATCTGTGACTTATGATTGGGGTGGTTTGAAGCCACATGTAGTATAGGAGGACAATGAGTTATTAGAAAAGAAGGAGAAATTGCAAGATTTTGAGCAGCAGTTCAGCAATGTGTCTCAGCAGGCTAAAGCACTTGTAAAAGCTTAGCAAGACACTGGAGAAACCATGAGGCAAATGGGCCTAGCTTTTGTCAAGTTAAAAAAATTTGAGACAGAGCAAGTAGTTTATGATTCACAAAGAACAAGGGTTGCAGATATGAAGAATGTCGCAACTGCTGCTGTTAAGGCAAGCATGATATATAGGGATCTAAATGCACAAACTGTCAAACATTTGGATAAGCTCCATGAATACCTTGGAGTGATGTTAGTTGTGAACAATGCATTTTGGGATAGTTCAAGTGCTCTTTTGACTGTACAGACATTGTTGTCAGAGCTGTCGTCACTGAATTCAAGGATTGAAAAACTTGAAGCTGCTTTATCTAAGATATTTGGTGGAGACAGGTCTAGAATTTGTAAAATAGAAGAGCTCAAAGAAACTCTTAGAGTTACTGAAGATGCCAAAAACTTCTATTGTAAGGAAGTATGAGCAGATCAAGGAAAACAACTAGAATGAGCTTGAGAGATTTGAGAAGGAAAGGCATGATGACTTACTGGGAATCTTGAGAGGATTTATTGTCAATCAGGCTGGGTATGCAGAAAAGATGGCAAATGTTTGGGAGACAGTTGCAGAGTAAACTAGTGGATATGCCAAACATGGTAGCTGAAGAGTTGCTGAACATATTGGCTTTTTAGCTTCTGCCTTTCTTTTTTATTTAACCGCCTATCCTCCCCTTATAGTGTATTCTACTTAATTTGTAAACTAGTTTAGAGGCAGATTCATATCTCAAATATAAATGTTTGATCCAACATTTTGTCCTCGTAGATTTCTAATTGATAGCCTGTGGGAACTTTCATTTACCAGACTGCTATAAATTATCGTATTTATTCAAAAAAAATGTGTCTTTGCGAACTATGTTCGACCTGATTCAAGAGTCCTCCTTCTCCCTAGGAAGAAGGTGAATAGTAACTCCATCACTATTCACTGGCCATAACTCCAGCGTCCGGCTTTCGATTGTTACAAATTTGGGGTCAAAAGAACCCCCTTCTCTTTGGGCACAATCCTCACTTGGTTTCAATCTAAAATCCATATCCATTTGTTACAGATCTTAAATTTTAGCTCGCGATTACTGTAGCAACCAACAATTTTCTTTAGATCCTTCTACTTCTTCACATAAATGGCGTTTTGAAGTAATCCATGGATGTTGCCCTCTCTCCCCAGCTCCAAGTTGTGGGAGAGCCATCTAAAATCATCCCTCCAATCCTTAATAACTCCATAAACAACAAACCCAATTCATATGCAGCAAGTTCAATCCATAACCAAGCAACTGAATAAGTTATAAAAACAATCTTGAAGCCAAACGAAGTAGTTCATGGAATCCCAACGTTACAGTTTACAATGGAGGAATGGGAAGATTTTGCAAGGGAGTAAGGCTTATATCAAGCCATTGTAGTGAAGGTTTCTCCTAATGCTCCAGATTTGCAAGAATTGCGTACAATACTTCCAAAATAGTTTGGCGTCAAAGGCCACTGTTTGATCGGACTTCTTGCGCAAAGACAGATTCTCGTTCATCTGGATCAATATGTAGACTTTGTAATCTGTCTTGCAAGGTCATTTAGTTATTTTTGGAACAAAGGAAAAGAACATCTGGTTAGAGTGTTTCCATGGACAATTGGATACAATCCAAAAGAAGAGACATCTATAACAGCGGTATGGATTTCGTTTCCAAGTTTACCCCCTGAGTTGTTTGCTAGGCGTGCCTTAATGTCCATTGCAGCAGCTGTTGGAAAGCCTATTGCTATTGATAAGTCTACTCAACTTAGATCTAGACCTAGTACAGCCAAGGTCAAGGTGATTTTGAGTATTTTGGACAAACATCCAGAACAAATAAAGCTCAAATATGTTGATGGAGGAACTGGAAAGATTGTTGAACAGCTTCAACAAGTTACGTATGATAATTTACCTTTGTATTTTAATCAATGCAAGCATCAAGGACATGACGAATATACATGTCGCATCCTTCTAAAAAACCAATAATGCATGATGAACAGGTGGAGGATGAAATGGATGCAACAAGTGTGATGGAGAAACTACAGGGTGATGCATGGGACTATTTGAATTCAAAAAGAGCTAGCCAACTATTGATTGAAGGACCTGGAAAAAATACATTTTTTGGGCAGAAAAATAATTTGAAGGCGACTGTCAATGATGGTAGTAAACAGGTGTTTGTGAACAAGAAGACTAAGGGTGTAGTCGTGGACCAAGTGATTTTGCAACCTCATAGAGGACAACAAAGTGTTGAAAGTGTCTAATGTTGAAACCAGGAGTGTTGAAAGTGTCTGATGTACATGATAAAGGACAACATTTTGAAGGTGTTGATAATCTGGATAATGCAGCA
The DNA here is from genome assembly GCA_026770625.1 of Nicotiana glauca. Classification (NCBI taxonomy): domain Eukaryota; kingdom Viridiplantae; phylum Streptophyta; class Magnoliopsida; order Solanales; family Solanaceae; genus Nicotiana; species Nicotiana glauca. The sequence continues at coordinate 126,573 of MU702641.1, read as the reverse complement.
GCTAAAGGTGTTAAGGCATTAAGTACAGATGGTAATCAACAACTAAAAACTATAACTGATCATGTCACATATAGTTCAAAAGCAGCTCTTGTACATGCTAAAGGTACTGGTGCACAGAAGAAGAGTGAGGACTGGACAATGGTAACCAAATCCACGTTTTGGGCAGACCAATGTGCTATATTTAATGGAAATTCAATTGAGGGCGATGATCAATCAGTTGGATCACCTTCTATGCCAATAATTGGCAGCTCGTCTGTCACGCCCCAACCTCGGGAGGCGCGACCGGCGCTCAATCAAGTGAACCCGACCGAGCAAGCCTTACCGAATGCTTTCTACCCCAACTCATTATGAATGTGGAACTCATGCCTTTGGTTAATTTGAACGATAATACACGGGGTATACCACAATACTAGTTCATTTCATATC
>MU702641.1:65468-124947 GCA_026770625.1 Nicotiana glauca | reverse complement strand
ATTACAACATATACACAGAGGGGACTCCCCAAAACCCGTACACAACCCACACTAGTGTCTTTGGAGCCTCTAAAGATACAACACATAAGCATGACTATGCCGGCAACAAGGCCCCGGCTATACCTCAAAATGAAAGAAAACTAGAATTACAAAAGATACACCATGCAGCCCCATTGAAGAAAAAGGGGCTCACCGAGACTTCAAGTAGATGAACGCTCCGCTACACACGGTCTGCACTGTCCACTATGGGGCCACCTACAATCATGACGCGAATGTAGCGCCTCCGGCTAAAGAGGCGTCAGTATATTTGAATTGCACTAGTATGTATAACTAAACACCATTTTACTAGAAAGAACTATCAAATAGATATAAGCAATTAATAAGGCAAATCAAAGGAATAATTCATATAATTCTTCATACAATTTCCACAACACCGATTAAGGCAATTCTATCACATGTTTACCACTGTTCTCATCACCACCGCCATCTCGAGCGGAGTCCGGTCATGACCCGACCGGCTAGGTCACCTCATTGGAGGCATTACTTTCAATCAATATCTCGTTTCCCTTACACCGGATTCAATATCAGCACATTTCCACCATGTGTGCGGCATGGTATCCGATCACGACACGATCGGCTAGGTCACCTCATTGGAGGCATTACTCGATTCTCATTTGTCAACACCTTCAAATCCTTATTCCATACATATCATAACAGTTTGTGGGCACTCATGGCCACCATCATCACATCATTGTTCCTTTTCAATACTAGTATATAAGTTGTGATCATAGACACGTATATCAAGGATATTTCGAGTTGCAATCACAAATAGTGAGCACATAGCTAGCATGAATAATTCTTTGTTTCAGTTTCAGCTTATAGCCCAAGTATTTCAACAAATAATTGTACTTTTCATCATTCTCTAATTATCAAGATTGGCACGTTGTTCACATTGAGGCACATCCTTCATCAATATGTATAGATATATGTAAATCAATTAATTTCACAATAACAATCAATATACTAGCCAATTCAACTCTTACCACACGTTCATAAGCACCAACGGAGCTCGATTTCTAATAAAAGGGTGTTTTAGCCATACATGCCTCAACAAAGCCTTTCCTTATTCTTTTACAATTTTTCAGAACTCTTAGAGCTTCAATCTATTGAGCAAGAAATTTTGAATTAAAAATTGAGAAATAGAGACGAAACTGAAGTTCTAGCTTGGCTCGAGCATATCATAAAACACTAAAGGTGCATTGTATCTTAGGCCCCTTTTTGTGAGGAATTTCTATCATGTTATACCCCCAATTGCCTCCTTTTTAATTTTACTACTTTTCAATACTCTATGGTGGTATGCATGCAGGATATTCATTCACATACCCATGAATTACTTCCCTAATGGCCCCATATGGCTAAGTATACAAATATGAGTTGATGTGATGGAGCCTTACCTCTTGGGATGAATATTCAGGAGCCTTTCCTTGATTTTCTTCAATGATTTGGCCCAATCTTATAGAATAATTTGATGAGATACTTTCCCTCTCTAAGGAACCTCTTACTCTCTCTAGAATTGCTTAGATGAATGCTCAAAATTAAAATTGGAGCCCCGAGTCAACTATGCGGTCGCATCTGCGACCGCAAAATTAACATGCGGTCCGCATAATGGACCGCAGAATGCTCCCCCAAAAACTAAACATTTTAACTCGGTGTCTGGTAATAATGTGGTCCGCATTCGTGTTCTGCTGTCGCAAAGTGCACCGCAGAACTGACCTTCGCAAATTCAAAGGAAAATATTCGACGACTTACGCGGTCCGCATTTTTGATTATGCGACCTCATTTCGACCGCATTTCCGACTTCAATTTTTAACCAACATTCTGCCGCACTCTGCGGCAGCTGTGCGGTCCGCATTTCAATTATGCGACCGCATTTTGACTTCATTTCTGACTTCAATTTCATCCAACATTCTGCCTCACTCTGCGGCAGGTATGCGGTCTGCATTTCAATTATGCGACCGCATTCTGGACCGCATTTCTTGCATTTTTCTGGAAACTTATTCTTGACTTTTTAATACACGATCCTAACTTGGCACCACGAGATCCGGGTTTTTGAGTCGGGATTTCACAGGGCCTTACATCCTCCCCCACTTAAGATCATTCGTCCTCGAATGAGGATCAAGGTTCACTTATTAACAGTGTTAGTGCAATCTTCTTCTTCTTTACAACCTGAAACTGGTTGACAATCTTCCAATTTAGCTAACTCCCTAAATTTCCAAATATTTCTCCAGAGTTTCCTTTGTATTTAGTCCTTATCCACCTGTCAGAGATGCCCCAGAAACACACCATAACACCATAAACATATTTGCAAAGCATAGTATAACTAGCACAATATCAGCAATGGCCATATAGGCAACCATATTACCAAAAGAGGATGGTTATTACATGATCATTCAAACAAGTGTGGTTATTACACAATTCTAGCCAACACATATGATTTCGAAGGAGCTGAACACATAGAAGTTATTACATGATTATCCAAACAAGTGTGGATACTTCTTTTTCATTTCGTCCTCGGCTTCCCAAGTAGCTTCCTCAACGTGCTGGTTCCGCCATAATACTTTTACGGATGCAATCTCCTTATTCCTTAGTTTTCGAACTTGCCTATCAAGAATGGCAACTGGGACCTCTTCGTATGATAGCCCTTCGTTTACTTCAATAGTCTCTACGGGCACAATGGAGGACGGATCCCCTACCACTTTCCTTAACATAGACACATGGAAAACCGGGTGTACCAATGACATCTCGGGCGGCAGCTCGAGCTTGTATGCCACCTGACCAACTTTCTGAATAATTCTGTATGGCCCGACGTACCTTGGGCTTAACTTTCCTTTCTTTCCGAATCGCATGATACCCTTCATAGGGGAAACTTTCAAGAATACCCAATCATCTTCTTTAAACTCCAAATCTCTGCGACGCACATCCGAGTAGGATTTTTGGCGACTTTGAGCAGTTTTCAACCTTTCTTTAATGAGCTTGACTTTCTCCATGGCCTGGTGCACGAGGTCCGGCCCTATCAATTCCGCTTCTCCAACCTCGAACCATCCGATGGGAGACCTACATCTCCTACCGTACAATGCTTCGAACGGTGCCATTTGAATACTAGCGTGAAAGCTGTTGTTGTAAGCAAATTCTATGAGTGGCAAATGGTCATCCCAACTTCCCTTGAAGTCAATAGTACAAGCACGCAACATATCCTCAAGCGTCTGAATAGTCCGTTCTGCTTGCCCATCGGTCTGTGGATGAAAAGCTGTGCTAAGGTTCACTTGCGTACCCAAACCCTGCTGAAACTTCTTCCAAAAGTTAGCTGTGAATTGAGCCCCTCTATCTGAAATGATTGAGACTGGAGTGCCATGTAACCTGACTATTTCTTTGATATACAACTGAGCATATTGCTCCGCCGTGTCGGTAGATTTGACTGGCAAGAAGTGTGCTGATTTTGTGAGTCGATCCACGATTACCCAAATTGAGTCGAACTTGCGCGAAGTGCGCGGAAATCCTACCACAAAGTCCATGTTAATCATCTCCCACTTCCACATTGGAATGTCTATGCATTGTGTCAACCCACCGGGCCTTTGATGTTCAGCTTTTACCTGTTGACAATTTGGACACTTTGCCACAAATTCCGCCACATCCTTCTTCATGTTGTTCCACCAATAAATTTCCTTGAGATCATGATACATTTTTGTAGAACCTGGGTGCACGGAATACCTGGACGTGTGAGCTTTTACCATGATCCTTTCCCGAAGACTGTCGATATCAGGAACGCACAGGCGGTCTTGGTACCGTAAGGTACCATCATTCATGCCCAAGGAGAAAGCTGAGGTCTTATGATTGTGAATCCCTTCTTTTAGTTGTGCTAACAATGGATCACTGAATTGCTTTTCTTTCACCTCTACCACAAGCGATGATTCAGCCCTATTTCGTATAATTACCCCTCCTTCATCAGAGTCTGCCAGACGAACTCCCAAATTAGTTAGTCGGTGAACTTCCCTAGCTAACGGCCTCTGGTAGGCCCCCAAATGAGCCAAACTTCCCATAGATTTTCGACTAAGTGCATCTGCCACAACATTTGCCTTTCCCGGGTGGTAAAGAATATCCATATCGTAGTCTTTGAGCAACTCTAACCACCTTCGTTGTCTCAGGTTCAACTCTTTCTGCTTGAAGATGTATTGAAGGCTCTTATGATCGGTAAATATGTCCACATGGACCCCATACAAATAATGCCGCCAAATCTTTAGATCAAACACCACAGCTGCTAGCTCTAAATCATGCGTTCGATAGTTCTTCTCATGATTCTTAAGCTGCCTAGAGGCGTAGGCTATCACCTTGCCCCGCTGCATCAACACACACCCCATCCCGACTCTTGAGGCATCGCAATACACCACAAATCCCTCGGTACCCTCTGGTAGGGCTAACACTGGTGTTGTTGTTAACCTTTATTTCAATTCTTGGAAACTCTTTTCACAAGCATCAGACCATTGGAATTTAACTGCTTTCTATGTCAATTTTGTCAAAGGAGAGGCAAGAGTAGAAAACCCCTCCACAAACCTTTTGTAATACCCAGCTAATCCTAAGAAACTACGAATCTCAATCGGAGTAGTAGGTCTAGGCCAATTCTTCACTGCCGCAACCTTCTGCGGGTCAACCATAACTCCTTTCCTGGAAACAAAATGACCCAAGAACACGATAGATTCAAGCCAGAATTCACATTTTGAAAATTTTGCATATAATGTATGTTGCTGAAGAGTCTGCAATACTGCCCTGAGATGGCCAGCATGGTCCTCCCGACTTTGGGAATGTACTAGGATGTCGTCAATGAACACTATCACAAAGGAGTCTAGGAAGGGCTTGAAGACTCTATTCATAAGGTCCATGAAAGCTGCTGGGGCATTTGTTAGCCCAAAAGACATTACCATGAATTTGAAGTGCCCGTACCGGGTTCTAAAGGCTGTTTTTGGAATATCTTGCTCCCGTATTTTCAACTGGTGAAACCCGAACCGCAAGTCAATCTTTGAGAAACATGCAGCACCTTGCAATTGATCGAACACGTCATCTATTCTTGGCAAGGGATATTTGTTTTTGATTGTCACTTTGTTAAGTTGCCGGTAGTCAATACATATCCGCAGCGATCTATCCTTCTTTCTTACAAACAAGACCAGTGCACCCCATGGTGACACACTTGGTCGTATGAAACCCTTCTCTAACAAATCCTTCAATTGCTCCTGTAGTTCTTTCAATTATGCCGGTGCCATCCTGTAAGGTGGAATCGATATAGGTTGTGTGTCTGGCATCACGTCGATCCCAAAATCAATCTCCCTATCTGGTGGAATCCCAAGGAGCTCATCTGGAAAGACATTTGGAAATTCATTCACAACTGGTACGGAATCAAGGCTAGGTGCCTCGGCACTAGCATCTGCAACTCGAACGAGATGATAAATACACCCCTTCTTGATCATTTTTGCAGCCTTAAGGTAGGAAATAAACCGACCTCGAGGCACGACATTATCTCCCCTCCACTCAATGATGGGCACATTAGGAAATTCGAGCCTGATAGTTCTAGTCCTACAATCAAGTTTGGAAAAGCATGAGTAAAGCCAATCCATTCCCATTATTACGTCAAAATCCACCATTCCCAACTCGATAAGATCGGCCACAGTATCCCTACCACGTACCGTAACAACACAACCCCTATAAACTCGAGCAGCCAAAATTGACTCACCAATTGGGGTAGATACTGAGAATGGCTCGTGAAGCTGCTCTGGTTCTATCCCAAATCTCATAGCAACAAACGGGGTAACATATGATAAAGTGGAACCAGGTTCAATAAGCACATACACATCATGAGATTGGACAGTCAGAATACCTGTAACAACATCTGGAGAAGCCTCTACAGTCTAGCAACTACTCGTAGCATAAAATCGGCTGGGACCTCTCGAACTCTGCGCACCACCCCTAGCTGCACCACGCTCTGCGAGCGTTGGGGCACCTTGAGCTGGGAAGGGGGCTGAAGATGTGGCAGCTGCTGAACTGGAGGGCTGAGCTGTGCCCCTACCTGTTCCCTGACGAGACGCGCGACATTGTCTTTGAATATGGCCCCTCTTCCCACATCCATAACATATAGGCAACTCCGTGTAATAGACCCCCGAGTGCATCTTCCCACACTTGGGACACGGGGATCTCTGTTACTGCTGAGACCTCTCCCCTAACCGGCCTCGCTGGCGGAATCACCTGTTGCCCTAACCGGGCTTGAAACGACTCCACTGCTGCTGGTTGGGCCTTGATGGCGGTGCACTGGCTGAAGACTATGCAACAGACTGGGAAGGTCCTGATGATCGTCCCCTAAAAGCTGATCTTCCCCCACCCAGGGACTCTCCTATGTTGCCCGTAGACCGGGCCTTATTGTTACTCTCCCTCGCCATTCTGTTCTTCAAATTACGATCCTCTGTGGCCTGAGTGAAGGCTACCATCCTCCCGTAGTTCATGTCACAATTCAATGCTGCCGTAGAAACCTCATTAATTGTCAAATGATTAAGACCCTGAACAAACCGACGCACTCTAGACTCCATGGTAGGCAACATGTGAATAGCATACTTGGACAAGCGGACAAACTCCATGTGGTACTCCCATACACTTCTGTCACCTTGCCTCAGATTTTCAAATTCTGCTGCCTGGGCTGCCCTTGTCTCAGCAGGCAAGAAATGATCAATGAAAGCATCGGTAAACTCACAACACTTCGCCGGAGGGCGCCCCTCCTCTCGGGAGTCCTCCCATAACTCAAACAAGGAATAGGCCGCCCCTTTCAGACGGTAGGCAACCAACTCTACTCCCTCTGTCTCAGTCACACGCATCACCCTGAGGGTCTTGTGCATCTCATTAATAAAGTCGTGCGGGTCTTCTTTTGAGTTGGCACCCGTGAATACCGGAGGGTCTAACTGAAGGAACCTGTTTACCCTGGAACCAGTAGAATCCCCTGGTTGGCTGGATGAACTGGTTGCAACATTTGACCTTTGGGCCTGAGAGGTCACCAACTGAGCCAACATTTGAATGGCTCCCCTAAGATCCCCATCAGAAATGCTACAACCGGAAGCTGGGACTGGAGGCGGGATAGGAGCCCCAACGGGAGGTATAGTGGTACCCTCCGTAGTTGTAGGGACTGAGGAAATTTGTTCTGGAATAGGAGGATCCAGCAGGGTAATAGCAGGGCGGCTACCCTCACCCCCAACATCAATCGATGAATCAACCACTCCTGGGGTGGCATTGGCTTCTTGGCCAGTTTTTGCCTTCTTCTTAGGTGCCATTTACTAAAAGATTGCATAACACACCGATTAGGAAGTAAACAATTTCACCGCATAATCCAGAATATCAAAGAAGGGTGTTATTTCTAAATGCCCAAATAGCCTCCAACTTATACATGTGGTCGACTTCACACCGATAAGAAGGTCTCTACTAGAAACGTCTCCAAGACATCCTAGGACACTTTCAAAACTTGGCTCTGATACCAAGTTTGTCATGCCCCAACCTCGGGAGGCGCGACCGGCGCTCAATCAAGTGAACCCGACCGAGCAAGCCTTACCAAACGCTTTCTACCCCAACTCATTATGAATGCGGAACTCATGCCTTTGGTTAATTTTAACGATAATACACGGGGTATACCACAATACTAGTTCATTTCATATCATGATATTTTACCGTTAATAAGTTAGCTTCATGGATTCTATTAGAGTCACGGCTTAAGGAGATCACAAGTTAGGATTACAACATATACACAGAGGGGACTCCCCAAAACCTATGCACAACCTACACTAGTGTCTTTGGAGCCTCCAAAGATACAACACATAAGCATGACTATGCCGGCAACAAGGCCCCGGCTATACCTCAAAATGAAAGAAAACTGTAATTACAAAAGATACACCATGCAGCCCCATGGAAGAATAAGGGGCTCACCTAGATTTCAAGTAGATGAACGCTCCGCTACACACGGTCTGCATTGTCCACTATGGGGCCACCTACAATCATGACATGAATGTAGCGCACCCGGCAAAAGGGGCGTCAGTACATTTGAATTGTACTGGTATGTATAACTAAACACCATTTTACTAGAAAGAACTATCAAATAGATACAAGAAATTAATACGGAAAATCAAATAAACAATTCATATAATTCTTCATACAATTTCCACAACACTGATTAAGGCAATTCTGTCACATGTTTACCACTATTCTCATCACCACCGCCATCTCGAGCGGAGTCTGGTCACGACCCGACCGGCTAGGTCACCTCATTGGAGGCATTACTTTCAATGAATATCTCGTTTCCCTTACACAGGATTCAATATCAGCACATTTCCACCATGTGTGCGGCATGGTGTCCGATCACGACACGATCGGCTAGGTCACCTTATTGGAGGCATTACTCGATTCTCATTTGTCAACACCTTCAAATCCTTATTCCATACATATCATAACAGTTTGTGGGCACTCATGGCCACCATCATCAGATCATTGTCCCTTTTCAATACTAGTTTATAAGTTGTGATCATAGACACGTATATCAAGGATATTTCGAGTTGCAATCACAAATAGTGAGCACATAGCTAGCATGAATAATTCTTTGTTTCAGTTTTGGCTTATAGCCCAAGTATTTCAACAAATAATCGTACTTTTCATCATTCTCTAATTATCAAGATTGGCACGTTGTTCACATTGAGACACATCCTTCACGAATATGTGTATATATATATATATGTAAATCAATTAATTTCACAATAACAATCAATATACTAGTCAATTCAACTCTTACCACACGTTCATAAGCACCAACGGAGCTCGATTTCTAATAAAAGGGGATTTTAGCCATACATACCTCAACAAAGCCTTTCCTTATTCTTTTACAATTTTCCGGAACTCTTAGAGCTTCAATCTATTGAGCAAGAAATTTTGAATAAAAATTGAGAATTAGAGACAAAACTAAAGTTCTAGCTTGGCTCGAGCATATCATCAAACACTAAAGGTGCATTGTATCTTAGGCCCCTTTTTTGTGAGGAATTTCTATCATGTTATACCCCCAATTGCCTCCTTTTTAATTTTACTACTTTCCAATACTCTGTGGCGGCATGCATGCAGGACATTCATTCTCATACCCCTGAATTACTTCCCTAATGGCCCAATATGGCTAAGTATACAAATATGAGCTGAGGTGATGGAGCCTTACCTTTTGGGATGATGATTGAGGAGTCTTTCCTTGATTTTCTTCAACGATTTAGCCCAATCTTATAGAATAATTTGATGAGAGACTTTCCCTCTCTAAGGAACCTCTTACTCTATCTAGAATTGCTCAGATGAATGCTCAAAATGAGCTAATACACCGATTATATCGATAGGGAAGTCGGGTTAAAAATTAGAAAATTGGAGCCCCGAGTAAACTATTCGGTCGCATCTGCGACCGCAGAATTAACATGCGGTCCGCATAATGGACCGCAGAATGCTCCCCCAAAAACTAAACATTCTGACTCGGTCTGCGGTAATAATGCGGTCCGCATTCGTGTTCTGCGGTCGCAAAGTGCACCGCAGAACTGACCTTTGCAAATTCAAAGGAAAATATGCGACGACTTATGCGGTCCGCATTTTTGATTATGCGACCGCATTTCGACCGCATTTCCGACTTCAATTTTTAACCAACATTCTACCTCACTCTGCGGCAGCTATGCAGTCTGCCTTTCAATTATGCAACCGCATTTCGACCGTATTTTTGACTTCAATTTTATCCAACATTCTGCCTCACTCTGCGGCATGTATGTGGTCCGCATTTCAATTATGCGATCGCATTGTGGACCGCGTTTCTTGCATTTTTCTGGAAACTTATTCTTTACTTTTTAATATATCATTCAATCCAAAGAGTTCCGCACCGCGGTGAGCTTGCGAGCCGCGAAGCATATTTACTAATTTCTAATACACGATCCTAACTTGGCACCACGAGATCCGTGTTTTTGAGTCGGGATTTCATGGTGCCTTACATCGTCTAAATTAGGAGCGATGGTAGTAGCACAACCAAATCAATTTGGGCAGCAGCAATAGGTGAACACTCCTTTGTTGAGGCAACCACAGAATGGAACAAACACAACTAATGCTATCTCGATGGTAGTAGCAGCACCAAATAAAACGGTGCAGCAGCAGCCTGTGAACACAAATGCTACCATTTCTGTGAATCAATATGAAGCAACACCTATCCCTTGGCAGAAGCACTCAAATGCATCAACAGGAAAGAAGAAAAAGAAGGTGAAGTAGAAGCAGAATGCAGCAACAGATCCTAGATTTTCTGGTGTGCAGGAACATGAAGTACAAGTTAGTGAAGCAGCTGCAATAGAAATCTTGGCAGATGCACGTTTGTCAAATAAATTCAGCTGTGCAAATTTGGAAAGGGAGCAGGAATATGGTCTTAAACTAAAATTTCAATTTGCCAGTCATCGTGTGGAAAGAGTTATCAAGGATGAACTTCAAATGCTAACTCTTGAAAATACTTTGAATGGAAAATTAAAGAACAAGTTGGATGCTCCAGATTTCATTCCAAGTAAGCCTACTTATTGCACATGCATTCACTACCTAGATACCCCACCAAATACTGTGGAGGAACATATTGGAACAAGCAAAGCAGGTGCTATCTGGATGAAAATTGCAACAAGGTCCAACAAGGAAGCAATCGTTAGGCGACTTCCAATGAGAGTTGCCAAATAAAAGCAGGCTGCCCCAACTACATCAACGAGGTCCAACCGTTCAAAAAAGAAATGATATTTTTTGAATACATTTTGAACACTGTGGATGAAAACGACAAAGAATTACAAATTGAAGATTTTACAAGTTTGGAAAAGAAGGGACAAGAATCAAATTGGTACTACATTTTATTCTACCACTTTCTTAGTATTCTCATCTGTAATATCATCACAGATTATGTTATAAACTCTGTGATGATCATAGAATACTTGGTCCTTTCAAGCTCATATTTTTAACATGCTTGTTAGTAGGCGAGTTTTGCAAGCCTCAATAGGATTAGTAAGGTAAGGTTTAGCACGATTTGTGTTATATGGGTAACAATACCGGTACTATTGTCCCCCTTATTACTACTTTTCCTAATTGTATTCTTTTTCTTTTCTTTTATTAATAAAAAACTAGCCCTAGGTGCTTCCCTAGCAGATTGTCAAAAAAAAAAAATGCTCGATCTGATTCTTGTCACCACAAGATACGTAGGCAGCCTCACGGTTCGGTTGCACCGAATAAAATATTTCATGATCCCACGAAGTCAAGAATGGGCAGAAATTCCATCTAAAAAAGAAAAGAGTCAAATTCCCTTGTTTTAGAAATTGGGAAAAAAGTTTTAGATTGGATTCCAAAAGTTGTAAATAAAATAACTCTTTGTCTTAGTTTTAATTTGAGCATTCATGCCTTTCTTTCTTTCTAACCCGGTCCAAAAGCAACATTAGAGTCTAAAAAAGACCTCCCAAATAATATTTGTGAGTGTTGTGTCACGACCCATTTCCACAGTAGGTCATGATGGCGCCCGACATCGTTGCCAGGTAAGCCAATGCGGAACATTTCCATCTCCCTATGTTGATTTTAGCGGAATTTAAGTGCAATAATTATCCAAATTTGAAATAGAAACCCGAAAGTGATAGACAAAATAATAACATAATAATACAACACAAAAAAAAAAAATGAGTCTACCAAATTGTGTGCCAAGAACTGGTGTCACAAGTACGGACATCTAGTAGAATATATAAAAGAATATCTCTATCATACTGTCCAAGATAAAGAAAGACAACAAAAGTAAAGGAAGACTCCATCCGACCGCTGAGCGGCATAGGAAGGAAGCAGCTCACCGTGGAAGTCTCTACCACAAACTCAAGGGCGCGCACCGAACTGGTAACCAGATTTATTCTGCCTCAGATCCTGTACAACTAAGTACAGAAGCGTAGTATGAGTACATAAACAATATGTACCCATTGAGTATCCCGTCTAATCTCGAAGAAGTAGAGATGAGAGGTCAACTTGATACTTACTGGGGTCAAAATAATATCATGATAAGGTGCTACGCTAAGATGAAAATCCCCAATAATTAACAAGTAATAAGGAAAATCAATAATCATGTTCTTGACCATATTTCAGTTGTTATTTATAGTTCAAATACTCACCAAGTATGCACGTCATGCCTAAGCTTTAACACATATAAATATATGTCATGCACAAACATGCTGAGGTCGACGACCTGCTCCAATAGAAAATAAATTGGGCACTGTCGAGGGTCGAACGAAACAAACCATAGATGCATCTATTTCACCGAGGCGATCGGCCTGATCCATAAATATCAAGAAAACATCAAGAATGCACAGATAAGTCTCATTCACATACAAGGAATCTCTTATAGGGTTTAGCAAGTTCATATGTTCCCTTTTTGTTCTTCTCAGGTCTCTAGCATGTCATAAATGATCATGTTGACAATTTAAATAAAAGATATCTCCAAATTACGCATGATGTGGGTCATAAACTACCCAAACAATTAATATCATAGTAGCTACGCACAGACTCTCGTCACCTAGTACGTACGTCGCCCCCGCATTTAGTAGTAAATACTCATTTATTATACCTATGGGGACAATTCCATCTTACAAGGTTAGAAAGGAGACTCACCTCGCTCCAACGTGCACCTCCAATTTGCAAGAATGAGCCCAAGTCCTTACTTCGAAGCCAAACAATTCCGAACAAGTTAAACGGAGTAAGAGCTAATTAATATAGGCTCGCAAGATCAATTTATAGCTATTTAAGCAATTACCCAACCAATTACATGAATCTCCTCAATTTCAACCCCGGGCCCACGTGCCCAAATTCCGAGATTTTTCGAAGGAAGTTGTTCTCTACAATCTAAGGATTAATAATATATGATTTCTAGTCGATTTCATAACAAATTTCATGATTAAATCTTAGTTTTATTAAAACCCTAGGTCTAGCTCTAACCCTTTGATTTTACCTAATTTTTAGTAATAATGAATGGAAGTAACTTACCATGAAGTGCTATGTTGAAATCCTCTCTTTAGAAGCCCCCAAATCGCCTAAGTGGTGTAGAAAATGAAATAAATGGTCTCTGAGTTCGAATTAAATGAACTCACTACCCAGCAATTTCCGCTTCTGCGGTGCACTCACTGACCTCTTCTGCGAAATTAGGATCACTTCTGCGAACCTGGCCCAAAATGTCAGGACCGCTTCGACGGTCTGGGTCCCGCTTCTACAGAAATTGGGCCGCTTCTGCAGTATGGGCCTAAGGCGACTGGACCGCTTCTTCGGTCTAGGGATCGCTTAAGAGAAACCGCTTCTGCGGTTTCCCGTGGCCTAACCCCTGGCCGGTTCTACGGGAGATTGACCGCATCTGCTGTCCCGCTTCTTCGGTTCTAGAACCGCTGATACAGTTATGACAGAAGGAGTAACTCAGCTCCCTTTTCCAAATTTCAACTTCACTCGAGCCCCGTCCAATCGACGCTCGGGGCTCCCGAGCCACGCCCGAACATACCAACAAGTCTGAAATCACGAAGCGGACCTACTCCAACCCTCAAAACACTTAAAACAATGCTAAATCTTGCAATCACCCCTTAAAACCAAATGGATCAAACTATTGAACTTAAAGTTCTTAATTTTCTTCTAACGGGTCAAAACGCCCTTAAACTACTCAGATTGGCACCAAATTTTACGGGCAAGTCTTAAACAACATTATGAACCTGTACCAAGCTTTGGAACAAAAATCCGAGCCCGATACTTAGGGAATCAATGATTACTTTGTTTCTTTAATTCTTTAAAACTTCAATTAAATGATTTTAAATAAAAATTCAATACTCGGGCGAGGACCTCGTAATTCAATTCCGGTCATACGCCCAGGTGCTATATTTTCCCACGTATCCTCCGGGATCATCAAATCACGAATCCGGGTCCATTTTCCCAAAAAGTTGGCCGAAGTCAAACTTGGTCTTTCAAGAAAATTTTAAAAAGTAAATGGACATATTTTTACTCAAAACTCTTCCAACTCCCAAACCAACCGTCCACGCAAGTTATAAATTAGCTAAAGGAAGTGCGGAAGTTTTATTTAAGGGAACAGGGCTATAAAATGCAAAACGGTGGGTCGGGACATTACACTCTCCACCTCTTACACAAACGTTCGTCCTTGAACGAACATAGAAAAGTACCTAGACTACTGAATAAGTCGGGATATCTACTCCGCATGTCCTCCTTGGACTCCCATGTTGCGTCCTCGACCGGTTGGCCCCTCCACTGGACTCTCACCGCATAAATCCTCTTCGATCTCAACTAGTGATCCTCTCTACCAATGATGGCAACTGGCTCCTCCTCATAGCCCAAACTCTCATCTAACTAGATAGTACTGAAGTCCAACACAAGGGATAGGTCGGCACGGTACTTCCAAAGCGTCGAAACATAGAAAACTGGATAAACTCCCGATAAACTGGGGGGTAAAGCAAGCTCATAGGAAAGCTCCCCAACTCTCTTCAACACCTCAAAGGGTCCAATAAACCTTGGGCTTAGCTTGCCCTTCTTCCCGAACCTCAAAATGCCCTTCATTGGCGAGATTTTCAAGAGAACCTTCTCGCCAATCATGAATAATACATCACGCGCCTTCTGATCCACGTAACTCTTCTGTCTGGACTGACCTGTGCGAAGCCTCTCCTGGATCAAGTTTACCTTATCCAAGGCATCCTGCAACAAATCTGTACCAAGTAACTTAGCCTCGCCAGGCTCAAACCACCCGATAGGAGAACGACAATGTCGACCATATAAAGCCTCATATGGGGCCATCTCTATGTTGCACTGATAGATGTTGTTGTATGCAAACTCTGCTAAAGGCAAGAAGTAATCCCACTACCCTCCAATGTCAATCACACATGCTCTAAGCATATCCTCTAAAATCTGAACTGTCCACTGCGACTGCCCGTCGGTCTGAGGATGGAATGCTGTGCTAAGATTTACACGAGTCCCCAACTCACTTTGAATGGCTCTCCGAAAATGGGAGGTGAACTGAGGGCCCCTGTCTGATATGATGGAAACCGGCACACCGTGCAACCTAACTATCTCCCGAATATAAATCTGAGCATATCTCTCCGCTGTATAATTAGTCGCCACTAGAATGAAGTGAGCCGACTTGGTCAACCTATCCACAATGACGCACACTAAATCAACCTTCCGCAAAGTCCGCGGAAACCCAACTACGAAATACATGGTGATGCGCTCCCAATTCCACTCGGGAATAGGCATATGCTGAAATAGGCCACCCGAACTCTGGTGCTCATACTTGACCTGCTGGCAATTCAAACATCTACCTACATACTCCACGATGTCCTTCTTCATTCTATACCACCAATAATGCTCCCTCATGTCACGATGTGGCACCCGGATGAAAGGAATACCTCAAACTGTGGGCCTCCTCTAAAATTCTCTCTATCAAACCGTCAACATTAGGAATAGATAGATGGCCCTGAAGCCGTAACACACCATCCTCGTCGATGGAAACCTCCTTGGCACCTCCCTAAAGTACTGTCTATCTGAGAACTACCAAATGTGGATCATCGAACTGCTGGGCCTTGATCTTCCCCAATAAGAAAGACTGAGCAACCACACATGCTAGAACTCTACTAGGCTCTGAAATCTCCAACCTCACAAGTCTGTTAGCCAAGGACTGAATGTCCAAGGCTAGGGGCCTCTCCTCTGCTGGAATGAATGCTAGGCTACCCATACTCTCCGCCTTTCCGCTCAAGGCATCTGCAACCATATTCGCCTTGCCCGGATGATAAATAATGGTAATGTCATAATCCTTTAGTAACTCAAGCCACCTGCGCTGACTCAAATTAAGGTCCCTCTGCATTAAAAGATGCTGCAAGTTGCGATGATCGGTGTAAACCTAACATGACACCCGATACAAATAATGCCTCCATATCTTAAGAGCATGAACAATCAGTGCCAGCTCTAGGTCATGCATAGGGTTATTCTTCGCATGAACCTTTAGCTGACGCGAAGCATATGCAATAACTCGCCCCTCCGACATCAATACACATCCCAAGCCAACGCTTGAAGCATCGCACTATACTGTATACATCCCTAATCCGGATGGCAATACAAGAATCGATGTCGTAGCCATCTTGAGCTTCTGGAAGCTCTCCTCACAATCGTCGAACCAACGGAATGGGGCACCCTTCTGGGTCAATCTGGTCAAAGGTGATGCGATGGATGAAAAGCCCTGCACAAATCACCGATAATAACCTGCTAATCCCAGGAAACTCCTGATCTCGGTCACTGAAGCACTGCTGACATCCAAATCCTCTACTAAAAATTAATAGACATAGACGCATGCCATATAATTTACCCAACTATGAGTCGGGGTGAATCCCACAAACAACAATATGTAGGCGATTAGGAATGTAAGAAAATTATTGCTTATCGCGCAATGCCAAACACTAAGAATTTTGGTTTGAAAATGTTTTATCTAAATGCGGAAATGTCAACTAACCTAGAAAGCAAGTAAAATGATCAATGTATTTCATGATTTTACAAATATGAGCGAGTTTATGTTAATTAGCCACGGATAATAATTCTTAATTAGCTTCTTACAAAGACTAACAAGACTTCCTAATTGAATTATCCCTAAAACAATTAGAAGATTAAGCATACCCGAAATGGCTACAAGTAGTTCAATCCTATCCCTAGGTAGAATCTATAAAATGAGGGTTAACGCCTCAAGTTCTTGTTAATTAATCTTTCCCAACCCCAAATTATCTTTTCCAAAATTAATTCTGAGTTAATGGGTGAGTCCTAGGGTTAGTTAATCCCTTTGGAAACATTAAAGAATAAGAATAATTAAAGTAACAATAACTTACTTCATAAATATATAAAAATTATTCAATACATAAGCACAACAAGGTATTTAATCCTCACTTTAAATATGAGTATTTCCATAAACAATATTCAAGTGTTGGAAATAAATACTACACACTTAAATATTCAATACAAAACAAGGAAATGAAGAAATAAACATAAACGGGTAAGAAATCTTAACCACAAGCTTCAATCTTCAAAACCCAAGTGTGTGTGCAAAACCCTAGCTTCAATAAATGTTCTCTCTAGTTCTAAGAACTGAAAATAAGCCAAAAGATCTTTTACAAATGAGCTGATTTGGGTATTAAAGGGTTTGGGGTAAAAAAATGTGAAATTCCAAAACTGCCTAGTTTTCACGCTAGTTCTTCATTGCGTTCGTTTTAACAGCTTCGCATTCGCGAAGGGTTGATATTCTGATCTTACGCGTTCGCGCTTGGACCTACGCGTTTGCGAAGCTTTGGGTTTGGAATCTATGCGTTCGCATTCAAGTATACACGTTCGCGAAGTTTTTGATTTTGAACCATCGCGTTCGAGTTTGTCACTTCGCGTTCGCGTAGGTTAGGTTTCCTGCTCCTTCGGGTTCGCATGGTGCCTTTGCGTTCGCGAAGGGCAAATCACTGGCAGGCATCATTTTGCTCATTTTAGCTCCTTTTGATATGTTTTCACTTGGTTTATCCACCCTTTACTTCTAAATCACTTAGAACCTGTAAAACGGAAGTAAACGACATTAAGCACACGATTTTATTAGTTAAACATAGCAAAAAGTATAGGATTAAAGACAAGATAAGCTGGTAAAATACCAACTTATAAAACCCCCAAACTTAAACTATTGCTTGTCCTCAAGCAATGAAAGCGACAAAATCTCCTCCCAAGTAGTTAACTCAACAATGCATCCATATCATGCCAAGCCAAAAAGGTCTACTATAAATACAAAACATGACTTCGATTGGTACCAACAATTACTCCAAAGCATATGAATTTTCAAGCACTTCTCATGAACTTCATTATACTTCAAGTGCTCGAATACTAATTCAAAACAAAGTAGCAATCAAGTCATGACACTAAAGTTTCAAAATTTGGCTCTCTATCACAATCAACTTCCTTTGGTCATTCCTTCCAATTGAAAATGGTATTAAATTCACAACTCAACTCTCATGTGCCCTCACATTTAAGAGAGGTTCCCACACTCATAAATCTTAATTCAAAGAAAAAGTGGGATATCAAATGGAAAGAATTTACTCTTTCTCAAAAAGATGTTCAAATGCATACAAGTAGTACCATAGGCTTGCCCTTCATGTATTCCTCCACTAATGTAGACAACTTGGTTCAAAATCAATTACGACTTAAAGAGTTGTAGTTTAGGCTTTTGGTTAAGGTAGGGTACAATTTTGGTTAAAGTGACTCAAAACCTCACCAAGCACTACAATATTTACAATTAAACTACACTTCCTTCAAAAATATTTTCTATCCTTTCTTCACTTTTCATTCCACACATAGTCTTCCCTTTATTCACGACTTTTTATCATTTTATTCTATATACCTTTTTTTCGTTTTCTTTCCTTTTCAAAATCAAGGAAGGTTTCATTCATATATATATATATATATATATATATATTTTTTTTTTCTACCTCCCACCTTTTTCAAACAACTTCCATATCACAACTTTTCCAACTTTCAACCCCCAAACTTATGCTTTTAGCCTATGTGTACACTTGCAAAGTACTTAGGGAGGTAGGGTGCCAAAAGCTAGATCAATTAAGAACAAAGGATTTAAGCTTGTAATATGGTTGACAACGAATAAGGTTAAAGGCTCAAAATGGATTTACTAGGGGAAATATTTAAGGGTAGGAAATTTAAGGCATACTAGCGGTCCAAGGAAGGCCTAATATCATTTTTCAAACCAAGTTAGTCTATAATTTCTCCTTAAAGCACATTCCGCGCAAGTTCTAGACCAAAAAGACCTACAAAAGAACTCACAAATACATCTCACCACACATGGCACATGAAACTCAAGTGAAATACAAATCCAAAATCCAATTGAAACAAATGACTCGAAGAGGTTACATATAACAAAAAGGAAGCTATTTAGTGTATTAAAGAGCCAAAAATTGAGTCTAAAAGGTCATGACATTTTTACTTCAATCATTTTTCTTTTTCAATCAACCAAAAATTCAAATGCCGAGGCTTAAATTATGTTGGTACCAAATAAGCCACAACTTGGTCAATGGGCACAAACCCCAACTTAAACCATTTATTTTTCATAAATTAACAAAAAGCTAATTCTAACTACAAGACTAATTCCCTTAATAAAGTTGTCTATCTATCCATCATCGGGAAAAGTTGACAAAAATTTTTCTACAATTACCCGGTTCAAGAAGAAAATTGGCATCCTTGGAAAAAGAACCTTGGTATAAAGAAAACCAAGGATATCGCCACTAACATAAAAAATACTACATAAAAATTTAAGAAGCTAATAAAAATTAATTAAAAAAGCTAATAAAAAATTATGAAGCTAATAAGCATCAATTAACTAAGAAAAATAATTTAGGAGCTAATAAACATACTAATATAACATATCACATGAAAATATACTAACAACAAAATTAAAATAATAACAGTACCAATATGTCATCCCCACAGTCATCCACAATTATACAATAAGAACAGTTATATAAGAAGCCACCCCCCACTAAAGATGTTCCAATGTCCCCAATGCAACTAAAAATGATAGAGTAAAATGGTGGAAAGTGCTCCCTAAATACAGCATTAGTCAGAACTGGAGGTGGTGGGAAATTTAAGCTCCAAGTCTGCATCATCATCCGAGTCCTGTGAACCACAATGTGTACTCAACTTTTGCATCATCTTGGACAGCAGTTTACTTTTCTTCTTCTCATGGTCTTTGAATTTTTTCTGCCTCTTTTCAATCATTCCTTGTCGGCGACTCATGTTCTCCAACCTAATGTTAATGGCCTCCATCTTGCCCCTGATTCCTTTTGCTCTTTGACCAAATCCGCCATGGATGGTGGGGAAGTAGTCCTAGTAGATGTGCTAGCCCAGGTGGGCCAGTGGGAAGGCCAACTATAAGCTGTCTAACATGTGCATCTACCCCATATATATGGCTGGACAAGTGGCGCTAGTGTGAGGACCGGACTGGAGTGGTCCCATGGTGTCAAAGGATCCGGCGGGATCAGTGGTGGTCTCGAAGAACTGCCCAAATTAAGAGGAATCAACATCAATGCGCCTTTTTTTCTATTTATCACTGGGTCCCCTTTTCAGCAAGGGATGGATCAACGGTTTTCTTGGACCTTTCTCAACATCATTGGGGCGCTTAAGCACCCCAGCATCATAGCGAAGTCTATTGATCAAGGATGGAAAGAACATGCTCTTGGACCACCCATGAGTGGCTTGCTCAATTTCTCGGACAATGTGTTCCCCCACATTCACAGGGAGTCCATCCATAATAGCAACAATTATCAGTGCCCTGTCAGATGTCACACCAGTGTCATTAGTAGAGGGTGACACTCTTGAATAGATAATGGTGAGCTATGTCTTTGCCTCAGCTATAAAATCATGCGAATCAACTCCCTCGTGCACTGTTAGCCACTTTGGGGTAACCCCATCATGTAGCTTGTCTACCAACTACTGGTTCCCCCCTGCTTTGGCTATGTCTCTATAGACTGCGTTGTCAAAATTGGGGAGGTCATAAACACCATTGATTATTTTCGGGCTGACGTGGACTTGCACGCCCCACACAGTAGTAACAAAGGAACCTTGGAAGTTGGTCATCAAGTCGTTTGCATAGAATTCTAGAACTATTGTATGGTTGGTGTAGTTTGGTTGCTCATCAAAGCAAATCCACATGCTCTCCATCAAGCGCACATAGAAGCCCGACATTTTAGCTTCATCTTTTTCCAAGTTTATGCCTCTCTCCCTGATGATGGTCTTGGACAAGAATTCATCATATCTCCGCTCACACGTTGTAGATAGAAATCGCTCACGATCAAATACTTCCTCTTGTCCAGGTCCGACATGTTCTTGGGAAATCTCATTATGTTCCGGTTCCATTTTAAGCCCAAAGTACCTTGAGGATGGAGATGAAAAACACTGCAAAGAATTCAAGAATTTTGACGCTTTGAATTTTTGGAGATAAAGGGGTTAAAGGTAACTGTGTGAGCAAAATGGGTAATGTTTAACATCTCCAGTAGCCTTTGTTTATTTTAACTCACCCGACCCTATGCGTTCGCGAGGGACCTACGTGTACGCGAAGAGTTAACTTCGTCGAGGAACGCGAATGCGAGAACTGATCATGCGAACGCGATGGTTAATATTTGTTAAACCTTCGCGAATGCGGTGCATACACGCAGATGCAAAGAGCATGTTTTTCCTGCACTGGAACAGTTTTGGCAGCTAATAGTTTTGGCTCTCCGGAACACCCCGACCTGCTCAAATCAACAACAAAAAATCTAAAACTTGGCAGATTAGTTACAAATAATATTCTAAACTATTCTAAAAAATAAGATTTCAAAAATGACTAAAAATTTTGAAAAAGGATGGGTTGCCTCCCACCAAGCGCCGCATTTAACATCGTGGCACGACGCAAAACAACATTACCACTTTTCTTGCCACTTGGATGATATGAACTGGGCCCCTAGCTTGGAATCAAGATTGTGACTACAAGCGATGGGGGGGGGGCAGTAAGTTGATCATTAAGCCAATCCTTAATTTCTTCATTTTGCACTTCTTGGCTCTCATGTAAGGAATGTCATTTTGTTTTCTTGTTTCCTTAAATTGTAAAATGTATGGCATGCGTTTTTCCTCCTCGCAATCCCTCATTGACTCGTGCAGTTTAATTTTCACATCACCACATAATTCCAACGTTGAAAAACGCTTGGAATGTGACATCAAGCCTTCACTTTGCAATTTTTTCTATTTTGACATTCCCTTCTTCCCCCGAACTAGAGTCAATATCAACCAAAGTTGCATTTACACCGGTTGACTCTAATTCCATATTTTTCTTGGCATCATTAACACTAATGGAGTCGGTTGGCGGATGTTCAGTTCTTGATTCGTCGAAGTAAAGCTCACTTTCTCCCTCTAAATTGGACTCTTCTTGGCTTCTTCCCACACTCTCAAGTTGGTTGGCATAGTGAGCCTCAACCAATATTTGCATTTGATCCTCCAAGGTGCGGATGTGTTCATCATTGTAATTCAAGCCTTGATTCAAGTCCTCAAGTGCAAAGTCGTGCTTCTCCTCATTTTCAAGAATGGTCTACAACATGAGTATCATTTTCTCATTTTGAGCATTTGAGAGTCCTTCTTTGTTTTGATCAAGTGCCAAAGAAGGATTTTCACTTTCAATCTCCAAAGAAGGTTATTGGCTTTCATTCACTTCCGAGGCTTTTTCAACCCTTAAGGCTTCGATCATTTTATCCATTTGGGAGTGCAATCTTTCAAGCGTCGAGTCATTTTGGAGACTATTCTCCAAAGCTCCTCCAAGGAATTTTTCTCCTTATTGACTTTTTCAAGTAAGCACTCCAACATAAGCTTGAAATCTCCATTTTGGCCATGCTCAACTTCTTCCACTTCCATAGCCCTATAATTCTCATCACAAAAAGTAGCATCATCATAGTGGGGGCTCGGGGAAGGGAAGGACAAACATGCACAATCATCCAAATGACCATTTTGAAAACCACACCTATCACAAATACTCCACTCATGGGTTTGATATTGTGAGCACAATCCACCTCTGGGAGAATTTAAATAAAGTTGCCACGAGTGTGGTCCTCCACAATAAGGACAAGGTTCATCAAAGTATGAACAACTACCATCCGACCAATTTTCATTATATGATGCCATTTTTCAAAAATATAAAAATAAACAAGAAATAAACAAGAAAAATAGACCAAGGTAAGAAAAATAATTACACAAATATTCACAAGTTTGGACCAAAGCACTTTCGCTTACTTCTCAAACAACCAAAATTACGCCAAATTGTTCCCAGGCAACAACGCCAATTTTGGTGACGTCCAAATCCACTACTAAAAATTAATAGACACGGTCGCATGCAATATATTTACCCAACTATGAGTCGGGGTCGAATCGCATAGAGAACAATGTGTAGGCGATTATGAACGTAAGAAAATTATCGCCTAGTGCGCAATGCCACACACTAAGAATTTTGGTTTGAAAATGTTTTTATATATAAATGCGAAAATGTAAAATAACCTTGAAAGCAAGTAAAATGATCAATGGCTACAAGTATGGTTGCATCTGGAATTACACTCAAGTAACGATCCAATGTATTTCATGATTTTACAAGTATGAGCAAGTTTATGTTAATTAGCCACAAATAATAATTCTTAATTAGCTTCTTCCGAAGACTAACAAGACTTCCTAATTAAATTATCCCTAAAATAATTAGATGATTAAGCACACCCAGAATGGCTACAAGTAGTTCAATCCTATCCCTAGGTAGAATCTAGAAAATGAGGGTTAACGCCTCAAGTTCTTGTTAATTATTCTTTCCCAACCCCAAATTATCTTTTCCAAAATTATTCGGAGTTAATAAGCGAGTCCTAGGGTTAGCTAATTCCTTTGAAAACATTAAAGAACAAGAATAATTAAAGTAACAATAACTCACTTCATAAATGTATAATAATCATTCAATACATAACCACAACAAGGTATTTAATCCACACTTTAAATATGAGTATTTCCATAAAGAAGATTCAAGTGTTGGAAATAAATACTACACACTTATATATTCAATACAAAGCAAGGAAATAAAGAAATTAATATAAATGGGTAAGATATCTTAACCACAAGCTTCAATCTTCAAAAGCCAAGTGTGTGTGCAAAACCCTAGCTCTAATAAATGTTCTCTCAAGTTCTAGGAACTAAAAATAAGCCAAAAGATCTTTTACAAGTGAGCTGATTTGGGTATTAAAGGGTTTGGTGTCAAAAAATGTAAAATTCCAAAACTGCCCAGTTTTCACGCCCAGTTCTTCATCGCGTTCGTGTTAACAGCTTCGTGTTCGCGAAGGGTTGATATTCTGATCTTACGCGTTCGTGCTTGGACCTACACGTTCGCGAAGCTTTGGGTCTGGAATCTATGCGTTCGCGTTCAGGTATACGCGTTCGCAAAGTTTTGGATTTTGAACCATCGCATTTGCATTTGTCACTTCACGTTCACGTAGGTTAGGTTTCCTGCTCCTTCGCGTTTGCATGGTGCCTTCGCGTTTCCGAAGGGCAAATCACTGGCAGGCATCATTTTGCTCATTTTAACTCCTTTTGATATGTTTTCACTTGGTTTCTCCACTCTTTACTTCTAAATCACTTAGAACCTATAAAATGGAAGTAAACGACATTAAGCACACGATTTTATCAGTTAAACATAGCAAAAAGTATAGGATTAAAGTCAAGATAAGCTGGTAAAATACCAACTTGTCATAGGACATGGCCAACTCTGAACTTCCTCAATCTTCTTGGGATCCACCTTAATACCCTCTCCTGACATAACATGCCCCAGGAGTGCCACTGACTCAAGCCAAAACTCACACTTGGAGAACTTAGCATACAACTTTTGTTCTCACAAAGTCTGAAGCACTACTCTCAAATGATGCTCGTGCTCCCCCAGGCTACATGAGTATATCAAGATGTCGTCAATGAAGACGATAACAAAGGAATCAATATAAGGCCTGAATACCCGTTTCATCAGATCCATAAATGCTGTTGGGCCATTAGTCAAGCCGTAAGACATCACCAAAAACTCATAGTGGCCATATCTTGTCATGAACGCAATCTTCGGAACATCCGAGTCCCGAATATTCAGCTGATGATACCCTGACCTCAGGTCAATCTTAGAGAACACCCTATCCCCCTGCAGCTGGTCAAACAAATCATCATTACAAGGCAATGGATACTTGTTCTTGATGGTGACCTTGTTCAAATGCGGTAATCAATGTACATCCGCATGGTCCCATCCTTCTTCTTCACAAATAGCACTGGTGTGCCCTAAGGTGATACACTAGGCCTGACAAACCCCTTTTCTAATGACTCCTCCAGCTACTCCTTCAACTCCTCAACTCCTTAGGAGCCATACAATATGGTGGAATAGATATAGGTTGAGCTCCTTGAGCCAAGTCAATACATAAATTACTATCACGATCCGGAGGCATTCCAGGAAGATCAGAAGGAAAAACATCGGCGAACTCTAGTATTGCTGGCAATGAATCAATCGTTGGAGACTCTACGGTGATGTCTCAAACAATAGCTAGATAGGACAAACAACCCTTCTTAACCATGTGTCGAGCCTTCAATAAAGAAATAGCCCTGGTAGGCATATCAACTATGGAACACTTCTACTCCAAAATCAGAGATCCTGGCATCACTAGTGAAACAGTCTTGGCATGGCAATCAAGGACAGCGTGATGTGGAGATAACCAATGAATGCCCAGGATGACCTCAAAATCAATCATATCAAGCAATATAAGATCTGCTCTAGTCTCGAAACCACAGAAAGTGATCACACAGGACCGGTAGATCCGATCCACAACCATAGAATCACCCACAGAAGTAGATACATGAACAGGAGTGCCCAAATGCTCAAGAGAAATAACCAGGAAAAGAGCAAACATATCTGATACATATGAGTAGGTAGACCCCGGATCAAATAATACTGAAGCATCTCTACCACTGGTGGAAATAATACCTATGATGACAACATCTGAGGCCAATGCATCTGGCTTGGCCGGAAGAGCATAGAATCTGGCTGGAGCGCCTACTGTCTGGCCTCCACCTGACTGAGTAGTAGTTGGCTAACCTCTCCCTGTCAAGCCTCAACCTCTAGGACGGGCTTTACCCGTCTTCCCTCCACCTCTATGTGGCTACGCAGCTGGTGAAGAAATCATGGGCTGCTGGCCCTGCTGCACTGCCTTGCCCCAAAGTCTGGGGAAATATCTCCTCATGTGACTAGGGTTCCCGCACTCAAAGAAACTCTGCAGTGTGGCGACCTGCTGCCCGGAGGGATGACTCTGATAACCTGAAGATCCACTAGAAGAAGGCTAAATAGTCGCTGGACGGTATGAACCCTCCTACATAGCACATGAATGAGGACTGGAAGAATCCGGAGGACCTGAATACCCACTGAAGGAGCCCTATATAGCTGGCGGGCGTTAAGAAATCTCCAACATAGCACTAAAATAGGAGCTCGAGGGAGCACTCAAAGCAGGTGGTGGTGCTGAAACTGGGGGCCTGCTGGGCTGACCCCTACCAAACTGACCTCTACCCCTAGCTGGGGCGCCTCTAAACTCTCCGTAGAACCTAGCCCTCTTATCCTGCTGCATCTTCTCTCTAACCCTCAAACTATACCCCTTTATCCTGCATGCAATCTCAACCACTAGCTTGTACCCCGTACCCATCTCTACCTCTCGATCCATACCAGACCGGATTGTGGGGTGTAACCCCACAACAACCCTTCACACTCTCTACCTCTGTGGGAAGTATCATAAATGCATGGCGAGACAACTTAGAGAACCTCACCTCATAGTCGGTCACTGACATCTGACCTTGCTCTAGGTGCTCAAACTGATACTGCAGCTCTTCCCTCTCAGAGGGCAGAATGTATCGATCCAGTAATAATTGAGTGAACTGACCCCAAGTGAGGTTGGTAGAATTCGTTGGCCTGGCAAGTACATAGGACTACCACCATCTACATGCCCTGCCCTTAAGCTGAAAAATAGTTAAGTCAACTCCATGCGACTCTAATATCCTCATGTTGTGCAGTCTGTCCCTACACTTGTCTTTGAAGTCCTGAGCATCCTCATGACGCTCACCCCCGAATACTGGAGGATGAAGCCTGGTCCATCTGTCCAATAACTTCTGTGGATCACCATCCACAGCTGGCCTGTGCTAGGGTGCCACTGCAGCAACTGGCTGAGCCCCATCTACGGGTAGTGCACCCGGAGTCTGATATACTGCAGCTGCATGACCTGGAGCCTGAGTAGTAGTGGTCTGTGCTCCCCCTCCTGCTTGTGAAGTGGCTGGGTCTACTGGAAATAAACTAGCATGAGTCATAGTGTCCATGAACCGTAGCATGCTGCCCATGACCTCCTAAAATATTGGTGCTGTCATGAAATCCGCCGGGGTAGGCTCAGTTGTGGGCACCTCGCCCTACTCTTCAATAATAGGATCCTCCACAGGATCTGCTGGGGGTGCAACTGTAATGGCTTTGGGATGCCCTCCTCCCCTACCACGGGCCGGTGCCCTCCCCCGGCCTCTACATTGTCCTCAAGCAACATGGGGAGTAGCTCCTCTCGGGTCCGGAACATCAGCGGTGCGAGTTCTCACCATCTATGAGACAGTAGAAGAGGGAAATTTAGTACACCAAGCACTGCATGACAGGAAATGAATAAAGAGTAGTCTTTCCTAATATCCTATAGCCTCTCCAAGATAAATACAGACGTCTCCATACCGATCAACAAGACTCTATTAGGTTTGCCCATAACTCGTGAGAACTACGTGAAGCTAGTGCTCTGATACCATGTTGTCACGACCCATTTCCATAATAGGTCATGATGGTGCCCGACACCGTTGCTAGGTAAGCCAATGTAGGATATTTCCATCTCCCTATGTTGATTTTAGCAGAATTTAAGTGAAATAATTATCCGAATTTGAAATAGAAACCCGTAAGTGATAGATAAAATAATAACATAATAATACAACTCCCAAAATAAACTAGTCTACCTAAGTGTGTGCCAAGACCTGGTGTCACAAGTACAGGAATCTAGTAGAATATACAAAAGAATATCTCTATCCTACTGTCTAAGACAAAGAAATACAACAAATGTAAATGATAACTCCATCCGGCTGCTGAGCGGCATAGGAAGGAAGCAGCTCACCGTGGAAGTCTCTGCCACAAACTCAAGGCGCGCACCGAACTGGTAACCAGATGTATCTGCCTCAGATCCTGTAAAATTAAGTACAGAAGCGTAGTTTGAGTACATAAATAATATGTACCCAGCGAGTATCCTGTCTAATCTCGAAGAAGTAGAGACGATAGGTCGACTTGATACTTACTAGGGTCAAAATAATATCATGATAAGGTGCTATGCTAAGCATGAAAATCCCCAATAACTAACAAGTAATAAGGAAAAGCAATAATCATGTTCTTGACCATATTTCAATTGTTATTTATAGTTCAAATAATCATCAAGTAAGAAAGTCATGTCTAAGCTTTAGCACATATAAATATATATCATGCGCAAACATGCCGAGGTCGACAGCCCACTCCAACAGAAAATAAATTGTGCACTGCCGAGGGTCGAACGACACAAACCATAGATGCATCTATTTCACCGAGGCGATCGGCCCGATCCATAAATATTAAGAAAACATTAAGAATGCGCACAAAGGCTCATTTACATACACAGAATCTCTTATAGGGTTCAGCAAGTTCATATGTTCCCTTTTTGTTCTTTCCAGGTTTCTAATGTAGCACCTCCTTTTTACGCTACCGCACCCCGCGAAGGGCGTAGTAAAGGGAGTTTTTCCAATTAAAGGACAATCGAAACGGAATTTATTATTAAGAGTTAGAGTCGCCACTTGAGATATTTATGGTGTCCCAAGTCACCGATATGAATCCCAAATGGAGGAAAAATTTGACTCTATATTACAGTCTACGAACCAGAAATTCGGATAAGGAATTCTGTTAACCAGGGAGAATGTGTTAGGCATTCCTGAGTTCCGTGGTTCTAGCATGATCGCTCAACTGTCATATTTGGCTTATTTATCTAATTTTCTAACATGCTTTAACTTATGTGAAAATTTTAACTTTTAACCGCTTTGAATTATTATTTTTTTTAAGGAATTGAAGTTCGTTTAAAATATATTTTTGGATCACGTCACATAAAATGCACCCGGATCCTGGACACATTTTATTCAACGTTTTGGGATTTGGATTTGGGTTGCATGAAATGCACACCCGAATTTAGGAAGGTAAAATTACTAAAGACACGCCTAAAGAGACTAACGCATTATTATTTTGGGGAAGGCCGTGAAATTCGCTAAATAGCCTGCCCCGAAAGCTAAGTATTTTATTATAACCAATTATTGAGGGCCCCGCAGTTTGTGTGTTTTATTTGGCGAGGCTCATCTCATATTTATTAAGAGGCAAGACTAAAGCAACTATGATTTTTCTACACATTGTCTCTAAAAGAAAAAGACCCTAATTATTTAAAGGGCTCAAAAATCTTAAAGTCCAATTTAAAACAAAAAGGGTGTCTGAACTTAATCGACATTAGTGGGTAAGGTCCAAGTTTATTTACAATGTTACGTGCATTTCAATTGAATTGGTTTGGTTTCTCAGGGTGAGTTTCTTTTAATTTATAATCGTAAGTGAACAGGAATAGGATAACCTGCAGGACCATACATTTCCGATTTTATTTCCAATTACAAACAACGTTACCACACCTATACGACCTATCCACTATTATTTATGCCTTTTTGTACACTAACCACTTATGCCGTTTAGACCTTAGAGTTGATCAATTGCTAATTATTTCAGGGCACACAAACACGATTAACCTATGATTCTCGATCAACATAAGCCTAAACTGATTCAATTCCAGTGATTCAAAACAGTTTATACGAACATGAAGTGACGTGTTCTACTACTCATAGAGATCCCAATAATGTGCAAATCAATTACTAACCTATAAATGGACTATTTACCACCAATGTCCTACTCACAGCAATCATATTAATCTGGTATATAACAGTTTCTACAGTTCATCACAAACCAACTAAAGTGACGAATTTGTTTTACAAACTATAGAACTAACTACACTTTTAAGGAACTAATAAAACAGTAGTAGCAGCAAATATTAACCAGCAGCTTGCTTTTCTATTTCATTTCAAACTTCAACTTCCAATTGGAACTTACATCAACACATGGTTTTCAGAATGTCTACCTGGATGATAAAATAGAAGAAGAAGAAGGAATGATCAGCAGCAGCATTAATACAGCAACACAATAGCAGTAACAGAAGAGTAACACCAATCAGTAGATCACCAAGCCCGGAAAGAGTTTGTAAGACCAATAACAAACACAAACATCCTAAAAGACTCGACTGAACTTTTAATTAAACCAGAACTGGACAAACAACTTCAAGGTTTTGGACCCAGCTTCACAACAAAACCCACGCAACCTCAACAAAACACAGCAACAACACTAACTGGAAAAACTGAGACTCAGCAGCTAAATGACCAAGAATTTCCCTTCAAATTTTCAATGGAATAGTGCAGGAAATACTCTCAGTTTAGATGAATGCCTAGCTTTCTTTTACCTTTTTTTAATTTTTAGACTTCTCCTTTTCTTTTAACTTAACTGCCCAAGAAGAAGCCCTTTCCAATTTTTCAATATCTCTCTCTGTCTTTTCTGGTCTCTCCCCAAGAAGTAAGTAAACTCTCTCTATTTTTTAGCCCTGATTTTTCGACACCCCCAAAAAAAACCCCTATTCTGTCCAAGTCTACTTCTATATATACCCCCAACACAGACCCATCATCATTGTTGAAACACTTAAACAATCAAAAAATTCTTGCCCATGATATTCCCTTACAGCCCCACTATGTGTCTTGTTCCATTTGTTTTATTCAAAGTTATGGGTGCCTATTTGTTTAATACCATTATGTATTCTTCCCCACTCCTATTTAAACAAATGTATTATTGTAATTCTCCTGACAGTCCACTTAACTAACACATTTCAAAACTTTAATGATCCCAAAACAACCCTTGAAACTACTGAAATCTAGCCCTAATCCCCTTTCAATCTGTACCTGTCCCGCAACAGCTATAACCAATTCAAATCTAACAATTGACTAATTAAAGACAAAAAACTGAATAAACTGAACCATAATTCAACTGGATAGATTGCAAAGCTTCAGTTGAAAAACCAATAGACCTCCTGATAACTAGGCAAGCAATCACAAAGTATGAATTGACAACAAAGGAAACAAAATATCACCTTGATACCCCACAGAACTTCCACAAAACATAGAAGTTGCATAAAAATCATTCTTATACTCAATAGAAGACTCAACAACAGTTTGAATTTTAGCCTTAAATTGGACCAACAGCGTCACAGTAATTAGAACAAAACCATATTGAACTATAATTGGTATAGATACAGGGAATAAACTAACACAAAGACCTAAATTAAAACCCAAACAAGAACAAATGAACATTGTAACCACACTGAATCTATATGCGACAATATGATAGACAACAACAGATGAAACAACTTGAACCAAATAATAACACCAAACAAATTACAGGAGTAATCATGGCTTTATTCCAAGCCTTATTTGACACTGACTAATTCGAAGCACTCAACATATTATAACATATGCTAATTGATAGAGAAAACTAGACCAGAAAAACGTTCGAAGGAGAAGAGAGAAATGAATAAAAGATGATGAGATACAACGTGGCTTAACAGAAAAACAACAACAAAAATAGAAAAGAAAAAGAAAGAAAATACCTTAAAATTACATTCTAACTCCCATCCTCCCCAATTGAAATTTCAAACTATGTTTGAAGCCGAAACGGACCTTAATCGAGTGTTCTCCATTGAGAACACATGACTAAGGTCGGTCACAACCTCGATTTTTTACCCTTTTGGATTGATTCTCAGTTCTTGGTTCTTCTATGGTTCGTCCAGTTCTAGCATGATTTGAGCAAAACTAATATGGGCTTTGGGTACGAGGGTGGCCTGGTAGTTCAGTGGTGTAGCTTTGGGAAGGTTTAGGGTTGGCGCCGCCACCAAGGAATCTTGTGGCGGCGCTAGGGTTCTTGGCTCGAAATTGAAATTATACGAATCCTGGGTTGATTCGAATGTAACTAATGGTGATTTAGGGATGAAGGTGGTCTAGTGTTCAATGGGTGTAAGTTTGGTGGCCATCGGAGAAGATGAAGTTTTGACCGCTTCTTCGATTGAAGATTCGAGGAATACTGGGGCGATTCGAAGTTAGCTATTATGATGGTTGGAACAGGGAGGTTGGGGGGAGTTCAGGGTGTAAAGATGGGGTTGTTTGGACCATGGAACAACCATGAGGTGATTTCCGATTGCGGAAGGCGGTGGTTGAAGGCGGAGGGTGCTGGGCCTGTCTCTAGGTTAGATACGAAGGTTAGGGGTATGGCTTAGGGGGTGTGGGGTGAGGTTTTAGGAATATATAGTTAAGTGAAGATTAAATCCAAACCGTTAGATCAAGTGAGATCGACGGCCTGGATCAATCATCTTGAGGGGAACGGTGTCGTTTGGGAGATGGTGGGGGCGGATGGGTTTGGGGAATAGGTCGGGTTGGTGAGGCGGGTTGGGAGATGGGGTCTCAACCGTTGGATTGATTTAATCCAACGGCCCAGATTGAGCATGACAAAAAAGGCGTCGTTTGGACGTCTCTGAGATTGGCTGGCTTGGACCGGGGTAAAGACAGTGTTCTGGGCCTGGTGAATTTGGGCCTGGTCCGATTTTGTTCTCCATAATTCCATTTTGTTTCCTATTTTTTTTTTCTTTTTAAACTAATCTTCAAAATTAAAACCTAAAATCCCAATTTAAATTTAAAAACCCAAAATCAACTTAAAAAATGCTAATTAACTCTTAAAAACAATTATCACACATAATTAAATACCAAATAAAATCACACAATTTGACATTAAATGCTAAAAATGCAAAGTACGTATTTTTGTGATTTTTCCATTTTTGAAAAACAAACTTAATTATTCCTAATTGTACAATTAAATCCTAAAATGCAAATGCGACATATTTTTTGTATTTTCACTGATTTAAACAAATAAACATGCACACACAAATGCAAATAATAAGAGAAAAATAACACGAAATCCACAAAAATTGCAAACAATACAAAGCTATTTTATTTTGAATTTTTGGGAGTAACTCTCATATAGGGCAAAAATCACGTGCTCACAGCTAGCATGTCATAAGTGATCATGTTGACAATTTAAATAAAAGTTATCTCCAAATTAGGCATGATCTGGGTCCTAAACTACCCAGCATGGACTCTCGTCACCTAGTACGTACGTAGCCCCCGCATTTAGTAGAAAATACTCGTTTATTATACCTATGAGGACAATTTCCTCTTACAAGGTTAGAAAGGAGACTCACCTTGCTCCAACGTGCACCTCCAATTAGCAAGAATGAGCCCAAGTCCTTACTTCGAAGCCGAACAATCCCGAACTGGTTAAACGGAGTAAAAGCTAATTAATATAGGCTCGCAAGATCAATTACTAGCTATTTAAGCAATTCCCCAACCATTTACATGGCTTTCCTAAATTTCAACCTCGGGCCCACGTGGCCGGATTCTGAGATTTTTCGAATGAAGTTGTTCTCTACAACCTAAGGATCAATAATATATGATTTCTAGTCCATTTGATAACAAATTTCATGATTAAATCTTAGTTTTATTAAAACCCTAGGTCTAGCTCTAACCCTTTGATTTTACCTAATTATTAGTGTTTAATCAACTTAATATACACGTATTTAAGCTAATAATGAATGGAAGTAACTTACCTTGAAGTGCTATGTTGAAATCCTCTATTTGGAATCCCCAAAATCGCCTAAGTGGTGTAGAAAATGAAATAAATGGTCTTTGAGTTGGAATTAAATGAACTCACTACCAGCGATTTCCGCTTCTGCAGTGCACTGACCGCTTCTGTGAAAACCACTTATGCGGAATTAGGATCGCTTCTGCGAACCTGGCCCAAAATGCCTGGACTGCTTCTACGGTCTGGGTCCCGCTTCTATAGAAACTGGGCCACTTCTACGGTGTGGGCCTAAGGCGACTGGACCGCTTCTACGGTCTAGGGATCGCTTAAGCGGAACCACTTATACGGTTTCTGGGCCGCTTCTGCGGTTTCCCTTGGCTTGGCCCCTGGCCGCTTCTGTGATAGAGTAACCGCATATACAGTCCCACTTCTATGGTTCTAGAACCGCAGATACGGTTATGACAGAAGCAGCAACTCAGCTCCCTTTTCCAAATTTCAACTTCACTCAAGCCTCGTCCGATCGACGCTCGGGGCTCCCGAGCCCCGCCCAAACATATCGACAAGTCTAAAATCACGAGGCGGACCTACTCAAACCCTCGAAATACTCGGTACAACGCTAAATCTTGCAATCACCCCCTAAAACCAAATGGATCAAACTATTGAACTTCAGGTTCTTAATTTCCTTCTAACGGGTCAAAAAGCCCTTAAACTACTCGGATTAGCACCACATTTTACGGGCAAGTCTTAAACAATATTATGGACCTATACCAAGATTTAGAACCAAAATCCGAGCCCGATACCTAGGGAATCAATCATTACTTAGTTTCTTTAATTCTTTAAAACTTCAATTAAACAATTTTAAATAAAAATTCATTACTCGGGCTAGGGACCTCGAAATTCAATTTTGGTCATACGCCCAGGTCCCATATTTTTGCACGAAGCCTTCGGGATCATCAAATCTTGAATTCGGTTCCGTTTCCCAAGAAGTTAACCGAAGTCAAACTTGGTCTTTTAAGAAAATTTTAAAGAAGTAAATGGACATATTTTTACTCAAAACTCTTCCAACTCCTTAACCAACCATCCCCACAAGTGATAAATTAGCTAAAGCAAGCGCTGCAAGTTTTATTTAAGGGAACGGGGTTCTAAAATGAAAAATGAACGATTGGGTCGTTACATGCTGAGTTTAAACGTGCCAATAGCATATGATATTTTTACCATGGTTAAGGCCTTGTCATCTGCAGAATCAGAGGAAATAAAAAGAAAAAATCAAAATGAGAGAGTCTTATTGGTGAAAACCTTCACAGGCACCTTAAGGTGATGGCAATTGAATAAAAAGAATAAAATGAGAGGGGCTTGATGGTGAAAACCCTTCGGGCACTACAAGTCGAGTAAGGATCTTGAATCAAATTGGATAATCGGAGCATTGAAGCCTAGGTTCACAGTTTAAGTGTATAACAAGAGTTGAACATCAGACTTGATTGACAATTAGGCCATAGGTGCATATCATTGTTATTAGAGTTGTTATCAACATCTGATAAGTTTCTACTTTGTAGTTTTCTTGTTAGGAATTATCCCTTTCCATTGTCCTTTACTCTGTTCCTTTTGTCTTGTTTACTTCCTCTTCTTGAGTCTGTTTAGGAAAAACAAGTGAGAAATGACTTCAAAATTTGCAACTAACTTTCCAATTGCACAAAACGGGATCTAGCTAGCATATCAAAGTGGAATAAGTCAGGAAAGAACAGCATGTGCACTGAGTTGGTAACAATCAATGTGCTTTGGGATTCATGTGAAATATAAAGGTTTGGTATATGTCAATTGATGAACAATGCAACGGATAAAGGGTGTTGCGTGAACGGATCAAAGGTATTTTATATGATAAGATTGACAAAGAAAGTGGTTAACTAGTGACAAGCAAGGTCTTCCAAGAGGAAATCAAAGTTATCATGGCAAGTGAAGGAGTAATAGACCTCAAGGCCAAGGCCAGTGGGTTAAGTCAAGAAAGAATAGCATGCACACCAAATGGATGGGAATTAACATGCTTTGGGATTCATGTGAAACAAAAAGGTTCAGTATATGTTAATGCATGAGCGCAATGCAACCAACCGCCATGTTTAAACTCACAAGTTTTCTTGGATTGAAACATGAGCAGGAAATTTGTTCCGGAGAAACCTCCCATGAGGAAAGCAGGTGCCAGACATGCTCGACACTAAGTTTTAGGACCCTCTTGAATAATGATATTAATTTAAAGTTCTCAGGAGCCTACTGGATAATGTGATGTAGTTTTATATTTTTAAGACCTTCATAGATAATAAGATTTAGCGTAAGTTTTACCTTTAGGAAATAAAATTTAGCTTTGAAGTTGTCACTCTTAAGATGAGATTTAATTTTAAATTTTTAGGACCCTCCTGGATAATGGGATTTAGCTTTAAATTATTAGAGCTTTTGGGTTCCACGATTCGATTAACACTAACAGATGTTCCCGATATCAAGCTGGGGCAGAAAAATTTATTACAGTTTTGTTGTAATGAGGTTCAAAGGCAGCAGTTTCAGAGGAGTCAGTTCAAGTGTTGGAAATCAGGCACCCATCTGGAGAACAAAGGTAAAGCAACAGTTTTAGAGGAGTCAGTTCGAGTTCGGCAATCAGGAACCCACCTTAAGAACAAAGGGAAAGCAGCAGTTTTAGAGGAGTAAGTTCAAGTGTTGGAAATCAGGGTCGTACTTGGAGAACAAATGGAAAGCAGTTCAAGTGTTGGAAATCAGGAGCTCACATGGAGAACAAAGGGAAAGCAGTTCGAGTATTGGAAATTAGGAGCCTACCTGGAGAACAAAGGGAGAGCTGTTCAAGTGTTGGGAATCAGGCACCCACCTGGAGAACAAAGGGAAAGCAGTTCAAGTGTTGGAAATCAGGAGCCCACCTGGAGAACAATGGGAAAGCTATTCAAGTATTGGAAATCAGGAGCCCACCCGGAGAATAACGGGAAAGTAGTTCAAGTGTTGAAAATCAGGAGCCCACCTCGAGAACAAAGGAAAATTAGTTCAAGTGTTGGAAATATGGATCCCACCTGGAGAACAAAGGGAAAGCAACTCAAGTGTTGGTAATCAGGAGCCCACTTGGAGAACAAAGGTGAAGCAATTCAATTGTTGGTAATCAGGAGCCCACCTGGAGAACAAAGGGGAGCAGCAATGTTCAAAGGAAGACAGCAATCAAGAGCCCATCTGGAGAATAAAGGGAAAACAGTTCAAGTGTTGGAAACAAGGAGCCCACCTGGAGAACAAAGGGAAAGCAGTTTAAGTGTTGGAAATCAGGAGCCTACCTAGATAACAAAGGGAAACCAGTTCAAGTGTTGGAAATCAGTATCCCACCTGGAGAAGAAAGGGAAATCAACTCAAGTGTTGGTAATCAAGAGCTCACGTGGAGAACAAAGGGAAAGCAATTCAAGTGTTGGTAATCAGGAGCCCACCTGGAGAACAAAGGGAAGCAACAACGTTCAAAGGAAGACAACAATCAGGAGGCCACTTGGAGAACAAAGGGAAACAATTTATGTTTCAAGGAAAAAAAGTGCAAATATTGGTAATCTGGCGCCTACCTGTAGATCAAGGGAATACAGTTAAAGTTTTGGCAGTCATGCCCCCACCTGGAGAGCAAGGGAATACAGTTAAAGTTTTGGCAATCAGGCGCCCACCTGGAGAGCAAGGGAATACAGTTAAAGTTTTGGCAATCAGGCGCCCACCTGGAGAATAAGGGAATACAATTAAAGTTTTGGCAATCAAGAGTCCACCTGGATAACAAGGAAATATAGTTGAAGTTTTGGCAATCAGGTGCTCACCTGGAGAGCAAGGGAATACAAATGAATCTTTTGGCAATCAGGTGCCTACCAGGAGAGCAAGGGAATACAGTTACCCACCTGGAGAATAAGGAAAGCAGTTCAAGTGTCAAAGGAAGACAACATAGGTTTCAAGGGAAAACAGGTTAAGGTAACAAAGGGAATGCAATTCAAGTTTTGGTAATCAGGCACCCTTCTGGAGAACAAATGAATATAGTTCAAATAAGGGAATCACTTCAGAATGCAATTCAAGTCAGCAGCAAAAGAAAGAATGCGAGTCAACAGTCAGAGATAATCAACGGAAGTTAGTCACAATCCAGAATAAAGAAAAAAGAGAAAGGCAAGAAGTGAATCCAAATGCAGAAGTTGATGAAAGATGTAGGCTGCTCAAGACATGGCTGAAGTCACAAGCACGACATGTCCGATCTTGATCCAAAATAGCTTAAGAAGAATGAACTACCACCTGCAACTAGAAAGCGTCAAGTTTCAAATCCCAAGTCTGCATGAAAAACCATTCAAGACTCAAGATCAAGCTTCAAAAGACTTATAGATAGGAATCTTGTAACTCATAGTTGACAGGCTTAGTTAGTCTTTTTTTTTATATTGACGTAATAACAGCACATGAACTTTGGTGGAACGACATCTCGACCGGCTCTCCACCTCAGTATACGCCATCACCTCTTTCACTTCTGAACTACACGTGGCCTAATTCCTTTATACCCAATGATATATAGGTAGCTCAGATACCAGGGCTTGGTCACATCCTCCTTTCTTTTAGCTTTTTTTCTCTTCAAATAAGTGTCAGGTCAAAAAACCTGTCTAGTCGTTCTTTGTCTAAAAATACTTCGTATTTCCAGTCAAAGAGGGGCAACTATAGACATGTGATTTTTGACTCTCCCCAAGATTTTTATATTTTTAGCATGTAAATATTTAATTTAGGCCTAATATCATTATTTCAACTAATTTTGACTCTTTTACTTTATTTTATTATAAGAAAATGAAAATTACAAAAAATAAATTGTTTCATTAATGTTTTGTAGTTATTTTTAATCTTGAAAAAATACCAAAAATAAATTATTATTTTTTGGCAAACCGTTAGGCATGTGTCTATGGCTAATTTTGTATTAATAAAGAAACAACAAACTACAATGGAAGAGTATGTGCAAGGGGGGCATGAACATTACCTTACTATTCCTAATGAACCTAAAATAATATAATCTTCTAGCAAGCATGTAAAAAATATGAACTATAAAGTAGCAAGTATTCTATGATCGCCATAGAGTTTATAACACACTGTATGACGTTATCACAAATGATAATGCTTAGAAAATGATAAACTAACACGATGTAGAAATTAGATTTTTGCCCCTCGTTTATCAACATTGTGATTTTTTCAATTAGAACTTCGATGAAATCCTTTTTAACTGTCTTCAGAAAATCTTCAAAATTCTTCATTTCTTGTCTGATGTATGATTTCTTTCAAGTTCTGTACTTTGAAGATGCACCTTTTCCTTGATTTTTTGTTGTCCAAAGTAGCCAATGGTATGATCAGTGCAACATGGCATTTGTTCCCAAGTGAAGTCCTTAGATATTTGTCCTTTTTTTGTGTGGCCATTTTAGTTTCCTCAAAATTCATTTGGACTACACAGCTTGTTCCCTTATGTATCTTTACTGTACAGATCTCTTTATTCTCCTTGTATCGAATTTTCCTATAATGGCGACCCTTTTGTTGCATTCTTTCGTGAATAAGGTGTGACTTGCATTATTTTTATGATGTCTTAAGAAATGTGTAACTTCCTATGGATGTGTAGCAATTTTTTCCTTTTGTTACGTTTCCAATGCAACAGACGTGCATTAAACAA
Organism: Nicotiana glauca; assembly: GCA_026770625.1. Classification (NCBI taxonomy): domain Eukaryota; kingdom Viridiplantae; phylum Streptophyta; class Magnoliopsida; order Solanales; family Solanaceae; genus Nicotiana; species Nicotiana glauca. Next base: position 85,729 of record MU702641.1, on the reverse strand, counting down.
TTGTAAAGCTATGTAGTCCCATGTTGCATTCCCAGCTTTTCCTCGAAGTCTTGCCTTATCCAGTGAGCTGATTGGGTATCCAATCAATTTAGCCATTCTTGTTGTGAAATGGTGTGCTTTTGAACTTTGGCCGATCTTCTGTCTAATTGTTCCAGAAGAGAGTGCCGTAAACCTCGTGAGAAGAGTTGCTGCAACACAGTGATATTAGACCTCATTATTTTCATTGTACTGATAGACCTTTGTTGAAGCATTTGGTCTTTATAGCAGAAACTATGTGTATCATCTCTATTCCAGGTTACCCACGTCTTCCCTTCAATGGATTGAGTACAATGTAGTAATAACACCATTTGAAGGATCGACAGTAGGTAATGAAAAGCAGTATATTTCCTTGCAAAACGAGTAAAGAGTTAGCATAAAATACTATGTTGTTCTCCTCCAACTGGATGTGACAAAGTCTCCCCTAATGCATTTCTCCTGGTCCATCCGTCGTTGATCTTTTCCTCATGCTTCTGTAAAGCATATACACCCTTATCCATTTCTGGCTACTCTTATACGTATGTAAGGACATTAAAGTTTATCGCCATTAACAATCCTCCTTCATTGTATCTCCATTTGCTAAAAGTTGTGAGCCTCATGATCCCCATGGTTGAGTGCATGGTTTGCTAGGAAGTTAGCCAATTTGTTTCCTTATTGCATGATATGTGACACCCTACAATTACATCTTGTCATAGACTGTTTAATCTCCTGAACATATGCCTCTACTGCCCAAGGTGGATCCCATTTACTATCAATCACGTTCTTCAGAAAAAATGAATCTGTTTGGATGTGAATATTAGGATATCCTTGCTGCACACAGGTTTTTATTGCCTCAAGAATAGCAATGGTTTCTGCTTCCACATTTGTTCCCTCCTTAATTTCTCCCCCCCTTGAATATCTCACATCTCATTCACTATCCCGTATGACAAAACCAATGGTGCTTCTACCCGAATTTCTCCTCGATGCCCCGTCAGTATTCACCTTTATCCAATCCTATTCAGGTAACTCCGAAAGTACCCTAGTGACTTTTAGTGCGGGCATATATTGTTCCATCATTTTTAGAAGATCAGGCCATTTATGAGGGACTTGTTGTATGCTTGGTTTTCTGATTTTAACAAGTGATTGAAGGGATGTGGAAATCTGGTATATTACCCTACTAATAGTGACCATTTTACCATGTTTTTGGCAGTTTCTTCTCTTCCACAATTCCCACAAAATGATCAATGGTAAAGCTTGGAATACAGGCTTGAGTCGCGGAACAACTTGTACAGTCCAACATTTTGCTATTGTCTGCTGTAATGACATTACATTTATGGAAATTCCAGCATTTGCCATGAAGTAGTACCACACTGTCTGTGCTGCAAAAGATTTGAAAAAACACATGTGACATAGTTTCCTCGTCTAATTCCCTACAACACCAACATCTTGAGGGTAAACAATATCCCAACCTCTTGAAAAAATCATCTAGTGGCATTCTTCCTTTCCAAACTTTCCAACCTTATTTTTATAGTTATTTTACTTAAGTAGGATTAATTAATAAATGAGATCTTACTTTTAGTCTCGTTCATGGGGAATGAATAAAATCCGGGCTCAAGCGACCCATTTTTAGGCCTAATTTTTGGATCTAGCCCATAATTCCCAAGCCCATAATTCCTAGGCCCATACCCCTTAACCTAAAAAACCCTACAAAAACTTAGACCTTGATTCTACAATCAGGGATATATACACAAAATTTGGGATTAGCCGTTTGGATGGATTTTGGACACAAAGAAAAATACAAAAAAGAAATTGGACGCTAGAACCTAAAGGAGTAACCGACGCTTTTCAAAAGAATGAAAAGAGGACCCTATCTTCTTCTTCATGAATACAAGTATCTAACCCTAAGAAAATATACAACACCAGCCATAATTCTCAAAAATCAAAAGACGCCACCCGTCGCCGATCGTCATCTCCTTCAACAAGACCACCCCCGTCATTCTTTCTTCTTCATCTGCACATCTAGCGACCAAAAAGTGAGGCCCTCAACAAATTTGGAGAAGATCTTCTTCTTAATGGACAAGATAACGACCTAAAACAAAAAAAAAACATAGTGGAAACCTAGATACCCTAGGGAGCAGATGAACGAAGTGAAAATGCCATAACACCAAATAAACTCACCGTTCTTCTGCCCTCGACCTTGTCGGAGAACGAGCCCATAGCTAGCGTCAACTAACGTCGAACACTGAGAAAGCCGGCGAGAATTAACCTACGTTCTAGTTGATTGTTTTCCTATTTCGATACTGCTGTTCCAAAAATAACCAAACATTGAAGTGCTGATTCCACCTTCACCAGCTCCACCAGCGACTGCACATACATAGTCGAGAAACAAAAGTCTTTTTCTATAAAAAATAAAAATAAAAAGGAAAAATGAAAATACAGATCTATTCACTTTTTGATTCCATTTGTTTAGGTTTCAAGGAAGAATTTTGGTTAGGCTTTGGGTTTGAATACGAGCTTGTTTGAGTTTTTGGTGCTAATTCGGGTTCCGTCTGCGATTTGTCATATTTTTTAGTGTTAAACATTGCAACACCAATTTTTCGGCCATAATGAGGTCCAATTCTATCATTCTCTATCCGCTTTCTTCAAGCTTAATATTAAATGTTTGTTTGGTGATATGATCCAATTGTTTGTGTTGTTGTTTTTTATAGTTTTGAATTTGCTCGTATGTTTGCTTGAATTGGTTATAGCTGAACATAATTTTGGCATGGTACAGAAATTGGGTTGCTATTCTTCAACTGAACTACATCAAATTAGATTAAAGCGACTCGGGTGTGCATTTCTTGTGACCCTGATGTAATTTCAAATAATAATAATAATAAAATAAACATGTTATAAATCCGGGTGTACATTTCATGTGACCCGACTCTAATCTCTGACAATGTTAAATAGAACATTTTGTGAATCACGGGTGCATTTTATGTAGCACGGTTTATGGTGTGATTTAAAATAACCTTGAATTACCTAAAGCGGCTAAAAAGGTTAAAAATGCACAATATGTTCTAAATGTTTAATAAATCAGATAATTAGGCCAATAATAATAGTTGAGTGACCATGCTAGAACCACGGAACTCAGGAATGCCTAACACCTTCTCCCGAGTTAATAGAATTCCTTACCCAGATTTTTGTGTTTTGCGGACTGCAAAATAAATTCAATCTTTTCCTTGATTAGGGATTTAAACTGATGACTTGGGAAACCATAAATTATCCTAAGCAGTAACTCTGAATTTTAAATAAAATAAATCTCGTTTCAATTGTCACTTAAGTTGGAAAAAACTCATCCAACCTCGAGTCTAACCATACCAAAGTTACCAATTTCTGATAATATTTCAACACTCAAATCCACAAATCTAACCAAGAGGGTTTTCAAACTCTTCCAACTAAATTCACAGATTTAATGTCAAAACTAGTAATAGATTCGGGTAATCTAACAAAAAATAAGCTAAGAACACTTACCCCATTGTTCTCTCTAAAAATCTCCTATCCCCGAGCTCCAAATTGGCAAAAATGGATAATGGGATGAAGTCCCATTTTTAGAACTTAACACATTCTGTCTAGGGATTTTTGCATCTACGACCAGGATAACTGCACCTGCAGTCTCGTAGGTACGAGATTCACTCTCGCTTCTGCGGGTGTTACCACATATGCGGAGGTGCAGTCTGCTTTTGTTGACTCGCATCTGCAATGAAGCGTCCTCTTCTGTGGTCCCTGCTGGCCCTCCCCCATTTGCCTTCTGCGATGCGAAACTCACTTCTACGTCTCAGCACCTGCGGTCCCCAATGTACAAATGTTGTTATGACAGAAGATCGGCAGCTAAAGCTGCTCCAACAAACTTCCAAATTTTCCGACAACCTTCCAAAATTATCGCGAGTCCCCCGGGATCTCAAACAAAAATACAAACAAGTCATATACCACTATTCAAACTTGTACAAACCTTCGCAACACTCATAACAACATCGAATCGTTAAAACACCCTAGGATTCAGGCCTAAGGATTCCAAAACATCGAATTTTCGCTTTCGATCAAAAAGTCTCTCAAACCTCATCCAAAGTACGTGAAATCTTACACACACATCTCAAGTAACACAATAGACCTACTCCAACTTTCGGAATTCCATTCAACCGTGATATCAAAATCTCACTATCGAGCAGGAAACTTCAAAAATTCAACTTTCGGCATTTCAAACGCGAATAAGCTACGAACCTCCAAAACATAATTTGAACAATCCCCTAAGCCTGAAATTACCCAACAGAGATAACAAAATTGACGGAATTCCATTCCGAGGATTTCTTTACACTGCTCTGACTACAACCCAAATTCTAAAGTTTAAGCTCTCATTTAGGGACTAAGTGTCCATGAATTCTCTGAAACTCAAAAGAAATTTTCCCGACAACTCACAATAGCTGAAACAAATATGGGGAATGCAGTTAATAGGGGATTGGGGCATAAATTTCTAAAACAACTATTCGGGTCGTTACAACATCATAAGAATCACACATCTTAGATTTCCCCACAATTGATAACCCACCCACTAAGCCTCACACTAACATCTCTATTTACCCTTTTATAGCCACAACTACTATGTAATCACATAACCTTCCCTAGTCTGAACTCATCAACAAGACGAGAATCTATTTCATTCCACAACTAAACAACATGAAAGATCCCTCAACAAGAATGTATCTCGAGATCGTTCAACATATCATGACAGACCCAATAGTTTGTTTCACATCCCAACAACTCTTCTCATTATGTCAAAGCCATTCAAACATATCCCAAAGTCACATGATACACATTATATAGCTATCCAACCACTCACCTAGCCGCCATCCACTCCTAGGGACACCACTGAAAATAGAAGTCCAAAAGCACATACTCACACAACTTAAATCACTGTGCCCAAGTTGCAACCAAAACTCAACCTCATGTCCTCCAGACTAGCCCATCACTAAAACATAAAAGCATATCTCGTATCTCATCCATGAAATTACAAGCCGGCGATGCATAATTGATATCGAGTGCTCACATCACATATGGGTAAGTGGAATAAATTCAAATAAATGCATTTCGAGCTAAATCAATGCATCATGATAAGGAAAGAAAGATGTGAAAAAGTCCTAGATGTTTGCAGCCTCTCGAAGATAGGTATGGATGTCATCATACCGATCTATAAGACTCTAGAAGACACTTTCTCATGACTTGTAGAACCTATGAACCTAGAGCTTTGATACCAACATGTCACGACCCAAAACTCAGCTAGTCGTGTGTCACCAAACCCAACCCGCTAAGTATGATAAATGACAAATAACACAATTCATTAGGATAACAAAAATCAATAAACTAAATAATTGAGCTTTCTATACAAAATCCAAAAGATTGATGGTACAAGTAATGAGCTTCAAACACTTAGAATTTACAAAGCTGGTACGAAATAAATACTTCATGTGTTTGAAATATACATAAAAAGATTTATAAATTTAAAGCTACCAAGAACAAGAGGTAGTTATAACTGAAACGCTAGTATATCTTTAGTGCCAGCTCTTCTCTAAGATGCAGAAGTGTATATGAGTACAACCTATCACATGTGCTCAATACGTAACAAACATAACCTTATGTTGAAAGAAATGGCGAGCTCTGAAGAAGTTTAGTGTCCCATACCAATAGCAAATATTAAGTCGTAATAGTATAATAGATGCGTTATAAGTGATAGATCAAAAGATATTCTGCTCAGGTAATTCACAAGTACAGAAAAGTAGACATTATTTCCATGTATAACAGTCAAGTCCAGATATTACAATTGAAAATTAATTAAACATGAGTTTATCAATAGAATTATATTTCCAATTCACAATACCAGATAGGAATTTTTGTTTACCAATTAGCAAGAGGAAAATACGCCTATATGCCTACATGTCAAAACATGTCAAGTCACCAATTAATATATACCCTCTAGCATGAAGAATATACATCTCTATGCCAACATGTCAAATGTACGTATAAAATCATGAATGTCACAGTACCGTCTAGCACGAGGAAAAATGCATCTCTATGCCTACATGCCAGGTATGCGTGTCAAATGAATGATTTCATGGTGATATTCCCAGGTACTCTCACCCTCAACATACTCAAGGTGTCTGTTTCAAATGTCCGCTTCATCTATAATGACTGAAACGATCATTTTTGTCACGACCCCGATTTGCCCTCCGTGAACCATCGTGACGACACCTAGTCCTCTACGACTAAGTAAGCCTAAATTGCGAAAAATAAACAAAAGTGCAGAATAAAAAAATTTAAAACAGAGTAAAATGATATAGCAGTGTATAAAAGTGTCGTTCGGCATACACAATATAAACTCTTGAAACCATATAGTTTTACCAAAACCCAAAACCCATAAATCACAAGCTATGAATACTATAAAAATGCTCTAACTCCAGAATATGTACATCAATAGTAAAGATAGAAGGGCTATTACTATAAGAGAGAATGGAGAGAGACTCATCGGTCTGCAGACGCGATAGATATACCTGGAAGTCTCTGAATGGTCGCCTCGCCTCAAAGATAGTGATTCTGAGTCGAAGTACTTGGATCTACACATGAAAAACATGCGCAGAAAGGGCATGAGTTCACCACAGCAGTACTCAGTAAGTTCCAAGCCTAACCTCGGTTGGGTAGTGACAACGAAGGTTAGGGCCCTACTAAGGTTAAATAAAAGATAAAGTTCGACAGTGTAGAACAGAGCAGTATAAATAAGTACAACAGCAAAAGTAACATAGGATATAAAGGACAACAACAATATATAGAGGCAACGTAAACATAGAAGGAAACATAGCTCAACACCCATAATACCAATGGGGGATCTTCCAGGATACTGTCTTGTAGTCCCAAATGTACATATCCAATAAGTTTTCTAGGATATCGTCCTGTAGTCCAGCTCATAGTACACGGGGATCTACCAGAATCTCGTTTCGTAGTTCCAAGTATAAATACCAGTACTGGGGAATCTATCGGGTGCATTCTCGTAGTTCCATATAATTGTGCAGAGGGATCAACCGGAATCCTACATCCGTAGTCCCAAATGTAAACAGACAAGGGGGGAGCTACCGGAATCCCACCTCTTTAGTCGTAATGTAAATACACAGCAGCAACAGGTATTAAGGCAATAAATAGTCTAGCCTAGCATACTGCACAGAATTCAGGTAAAGCAGTTGAACAAATAAGGCAATTGAGTCACTTAGACATGCTTTCCTAAGCTAACAACAGTCTTAATAGTGTAAGTAATAAAACAGGAAAAGAAAACATACTAGTAGTTACTTAATAAAAACCGGATTTCAAATAATTAGCACAAGTACACACTTGTCACCTCACGCACAAGGCATTTCAATTATCAAATATATAAAATCCTAGTGGGAAGGTCCCCCACACAAGGTTAGGCAAGCCACTTACCTCGAACGAGCTTAAAATCAATCCGAAACTACGTCTTTGCCACGAGTACTCGACTCCAAATGGCCCAAATCTATTCAATTCAATTGCATCTTGTAAATAACACTTCAAGTAACTGATTCTACTATTAAATTCTAAGCTAATACGCGAATTTAGATAAAATGGCTAAAATGCCCCTCGGGCCCACATCTCGAAATCAGGTAAAACTTACATTTCAAAAATCCTCGCACCCTCCGGAGTTCAGTGTCACACATCCTTTTTTCTACACCTAGAAGGGGTATAAAGGAGTTTTTTCCAATTTAAGTGAAAATCGAAACGAGATTATTTTGTTTATTGAGAGTCGCAACTTGGGATAATTTATGGTGTCGCAAGTCAACGCTTTTAAATCCCGAATGGAGGAAGTTTGATACTTATTTATGGTCTGCTAACACAAAAATTCGGGTAAGGAATTCTGTTAATCCGGGAGAAGGTGTTAGGCATTCCCGGATTCCATGGTTCGAGCACAGTCACTTAAACTGTTAATATTGGCATATTATCTAATTAATTACATATTTTAAACCTATTGTGCATTTTAAACTTTTTAACAACTTTTAATACTTTAGGAAAATTCAAGGTTTTGCAAGCCACGCTGTATGAAATGCACCTGTGGTTTACGAAACATTCTATTTAAACTTTTTGGAAATTATAATCGGATCACATGAAATGTACACCTGGAATTTAGTTAACGCGCCTAAAGCAAACTGTGAGATTCATTTTTAGTATCTAAGTTATAAATATGAGGGCCATATGTGCTTTAATTAAGATGGCTCGCCTCACTTTACTAAACTAAAATTAATTAAAGGGGATTATATTAAAAACTATTATTAAGAAAGTTTGATCGATGTTGCGCGAACACGTACTCCGAATTGGTTTTTAGAAACGTAATTATGTCACGCGAACGTGTACACAATCACAATTATTAAATTAACTAAATAAAAAAAATGCCTAAAGAATTTTAATATGAGGGCTGTCCAAATTTGGGATTAAGATGCAGAAAGGATGTCGGAGAATATTGGCACAAGGTAAAACATGTCCCATTCATAAAGATTAATGGCCCATGTATCCAAGCTATGACAGGTAAGTAATGCATTTTAGATCAATTACTTTTCTAGTTTCACTGAAACAATCAGAACCTGGAACGCAACCACAAAGCTAAACAAAATTTTACAAATGGAATTCAACACACACAGCAATAGCTTACAACACCCTTGAAGATGTCATTTCCAAGCACAACATATATCAAAGTACTCATTCAATTCAAACAAGATAATGCCCATGTTTGTTCAGTCATTCATATTTAAGAAACAGAAGAAAAATAAAGTAAATGTGAACCTGGTAAGCCAAAATCTTTTCAATAGTGAACAAAAATCCACATGTACAACAACTAAAATCTGAGGCGACACAGAACCACGACCGGAAAACTCAAATTGCGATCTCAATGGCAAAATCGAATGAACCTCTTCAAACTCGACTATAACGGACACATCGACTTGATTCTTTAACTTTGGACGCTCAAGGGTTATGGAATTCATTTTCGCCGATTTTAGGCAAATCTCGTCGGCGATGGAGGTGAGACCAAAAAAATGAGAGAGAGGGATTTGAAGATGAGGGGAGCGGCTGTGTTTGATTTTCCATCTTATTCATGTGTGTGTGTTAGTGACGGAGTCGAAAGGGCCGGTTCCGATGGGGGGAGGGGAAGTTCGTATGTTTTGTGTCAAAGAAGAATGGAGCTGACGGGGTGTTCTTGTGTTTGAAAATGGCTGATTATCTTAAGTCTTCATGAAAACGACGACCGGTAAGGTTCAATGAGGGGTGTGAATAATGGTGCTGATGATTTCATAGGAGTCTAGGTTTCTTTTTCCAGCTTATTCCTTTGGTCACAATGTCTCTTAGGCATTATTTTGTGTATCTAGCTCTTAGGGTCTTAGGCTCTATATAAAAAATCTGATCCCTTTATGCATTTTAGGGTTATAATAGGTTATGGGTTATGGGCCTAGGGATTATGGGTTACGTTTGAAAATTATGCCCAAAAATGGGTCGTTTGAGCCCAAATTTTATTCTTTCCCCATGAACAAGACTTAATACTACCTCATTTATTAATTAATCCTACTGAAGTAAAATAACTATCAAAATAAGACTGATCGTTAAAACAAAATCATTTTTGGTATTTTTCAAGATTAAAAATGACTACAAAATATTAATAAAACTATTTTTTTTGTAATTTTTATTTTCCTGTAATAAAATAAACCAAAAAGTCAAAATTAGTTGAAATAACAATATTGGGCCTAAAATAAATATTTACATGCTAAAATGGGTGAAATGTTATCACGACCCGAATTTTCCACCTTCGGGGTCGTGATGGCGCCTACTAGTAGAAGCTAGACAAGCCACACATTTAGAATCCGCAACTACTTTTATTATAAATCCATTTTTACTAATTTAATTAATAAAAAATAAATAATTAAGCAACAACGGAATTCGTAATTTAGCGGAAGACTTCAACGAAATAAACCAAACTAATAAGGAAAATCCACATATGCCTCTACCCATAACTGGTGTCACAACATCCACAAACTACTAAGATTTACTACATACAACCATTTGAAAGAAAGTAACACTATCTTTCTCGAACACAAGAGATGACAGATCATAAATAAAGATAGAGGAGACGCCGGGTCTGCGGACGCCTATAAGGCTACCTCGTTGTCTCATTGGATTGAAGGCTGGGTCCCGAGCTACTACAACTGTCCGGTACCTGGGTCTGTGCAAAAGAGCACACAGTGTAGTATCAGCTCAAGCTATGCCAAGTGCCAAGCCTAACCCCAGTGAAGTAGTGACGAGGCTAGACCGGACTACCACATAAACATGTGCAGTTATATATACATATACATCGGAATCGAGATATAGAGATAACTAATCAATATGGGAGGGGGATCATGCAATGGGGGAAATAACAATTTCAAGTAAAAGTCGTCCAGTAATGAAGGAAACAACACAACTCAGACATCAATAATGAAACAGAAAGCAGCAAGTGCACGGCATCACCCTTCATGCTTTTACTTTTATCCTCACCAAGCAATGATATAATAAAACGTGCATGGCATCACCCTTCGTGCTTTTACTCTCTTTCCTCACATATAAACAATAGAATCGGCACGGAATGGTACATTGAGCCGCACTGCATCACCCTTCGTGCTTTACTCCCTTTCCTTGCAATAAGCAAACAATGCACGACATCACCCTTCGTGCTCTACACTCTTTCCCTACAATAAACAAACAATGCACAGCATCACCCTTCGTGCTTTACCACTCTTCCTCACCCAAACAACAATCACAAACAAGGGGCAAGGGAATAAACACAATAATAACAGAAATCCCGGCAAGGGAACACAATTAAACAATTAAATCCAGGCAAGGGTACAACATAAATAATCTCAATGTTCCGGCAAGGGAAAATAATCAATAAACAACAATATCCTGGAAAGGGAACAACTTAAGTACTCTTTCTCTTTCTTTCACTTTTACTTCATAGATCACTTTACCACTTGAGCCAATGCTCCAAATGGTTCAACCATTTCATATACTTTCACAATTGTAATATAACTCGAGTCAAAGCTCCTCGATGTTCATAGGTCACAATTTCCTTCCACAAGCTTTTCACAACAAATAGGAATTATCACCAAGGAAAGAGAAATACAATGAAATCAAGATATTCACAATTTAAAGAATCACGGTCATGCTAGACACCAACGTATAGATACTCCTCACCATATCTATACGTCGTACTCGACAATTACCACATAGCAAATAGGAATCAACTCCTAATCCCTCAAGGTAAGGTTAAACCAAACACTTACCTCGAACTTACACGTCCAACTCAATCCTTAATAACAGCCTTTCCTTTCGAATTCGGCTCCAAATCAATTGTATCTATACATAAATGACTTCAATACGTCAATAAATGCCAAAAAATGCGAACCCAATGCCTAATTATAGCTTTTCCATCATTTTTCCCAATAACTCAAAAATCGACCCCGGGCCTGCATGGTCAAAACACGAGGTTTGGACCAAAATTAAATCACCCATTCACCCACGAGCCTGAATATATAATTTGTTTTCAAAATCGACCCCAAAACAAGGTCTAAATCAAGAAAAATCAAAAAGCCCTAACTCTACCCAAATCCCTAATTTTCTACCCCTAATCATATGTTTTAGGTCTAGAATTTCATTAGATGTAGATAAAAATGGAAGAAAACGAGTTGGAGACTTCTTACCCAAGAATTTATGGAGAGAAAATTCTTCACAAGTTTCCCTAGAGCATTGGAGAAGAAGGAACTTCGGAAATTTTTTAAAAATCCCGTAAGGGTTCTGCTTTGTGTTTTTAAAAATAACTAGGTAAAAATCCCGTAAGGGTTCTGTTTCGCGTTCGCGGTGAGTAATTCTCCGGGAGCCGCACGTTTGCGTGAACATAGACGCGTTCGCGTAGAACAACAGGTGACCCCTTCCCCCTGTACCCTATGCGTTCGCGAGTGATGGGTCGCATCCCAGTTCTCACGTTCGCGATTAAGAAATTCAGCACCTAGGATCTTTGCCTTACACGTTCGCGAGTGAGGCCACGCGAACGCGAAGGGTAAAATCCCTGGACATTAACAGCAGAAAACATGCAACGCTTCTTAAGCCAAAAACCATTTCTAAACACCTCCGAAACACTCCCGAGCACTCGGGGCTCCCAGCCAAATACATGAACTAACTCAAAAACATCATATGAACTAATTCGTGCGATAAAATCGCCTAAATAATCTCAAAAATAATGAATTAAACCTCAAAATCATGAATTTTCCCAAAACATCATCAAGATTCAAATTTAGAACTTTAAGTCCGAAATACGTCAAACGACATCCGATTTTAACCAAACTTTACAGGAAGGACTTAAAACTTATATAAGACCTTTACCGGGCACCAGAACCAAAATATGGGCCCAATACCATCGCTTTCTAATCAAATTTCATTTAAATTTTCCTTAACAATTTCAGAAAAACAATTTCTTTTAAAAATTCATTTCTAGGGCTCGAGACCTCAGAATTTGATTTTGGGAATACACCCGAGTCCAATATTTTCCTACGGACCCTCCGGGACCGTCAAATCACGTGTCCGGGTCCGTTTACCCAAAATGTTAACCAAAGTCAAATTTATTCATTTTAACATCAAAACTTAGCATTTTTTTCATAGAATTTCATATTGAAGTTTTCTGTCTACGCAACAGAACTGCGCATGCAAATCAAGACGACTCTAAATGAGGTTTTCAAGGCCTAGGAAGCAAAGAATTAATTAAAAGTAGGTGATGACCCTTTGGTTCACCACAATCTCCACCTATAAAACAAGCGTTCGAACTCGAACGGACAGAAGAAGGAAGTACCTGAGTCGTGGAAAATATGAGGATAACGGCTCCACATAACGGACTCGGACTCTCGGGTCGATGCCTCAAGAGGCTGACCTCTCCACTGAACCCTAACAGAAGGGAAACTCTTATATCTCAACTGACGAACCTGCCGGTCTAGAATAGCTACCGGCTATTCCTTATATGACCAGTCATTGTCCAACTAGACAGTGCTGAAATCTAACACATAGGATGGATTGCCGTGATACCTCCAAAGCATGGACACATGAAACACTGGATGTACGACTGATAAGCTCGGCGGCAAAGCAAGTCTATAAGCCATCTATGCCACTTGATCAAGAATCTCAAATGGACCAATGAACCTATGGCTAAGCTTGCCTTTCTTCCCAAACCTCATCACGCCCTTCATTGGCGACACTCGGAGCAATACCCGCTAACCAACCACAAAAGCCATATCTCGAACCTTGCGGTCTGCATAGCTCTTTTGGCTGGACTGAGGTGAACGAAGCCTATCCTGAATGATCTTGACCTTGTCCAAGGCCTCCTAAACAAGATCCGTACCCAACAACCGAGCCTCTCCCTGCTCAAACCATCCGACTGGAGACCGACATCGCCTACCATATAAAGCCTCATAAGGAGCCATCTAGATGCTCGACTAGTAGCTGTTATTGTAGGCAAACTCTGCTAAAGGCAAAAACTGATTCTAAGAACCTCCAAAGTAAATGACACAAGCTTAGAGCATATCCTCTAAGATTTGAATAGTTCGCTCGGACTAACCATCCGTCTGGGGATGAAATGATGTTCCTAACTCAACCCGTGTGCCCGACTCTCGCTAAACTGCTCTATAGAAATGTAAGGTAAACTGCGTACCCCGGTCCGAAATGATAGATATGTGCATACCATGAAGTCTAACAATATCCCAAATATAGATCTCAGCTAATCTCTCCGAAGAATAGGAGACTGCCACAAGAATAAAATGCGTTGACTTGGTCAGCCTATCAACAATGACCGAAATTGTTCGAACTTTTTCCGATTCAGCGGATGTCCAGTAACAAAGCCCATAGTGATCCGCTCCCACTTCCACTTGGGAAGCTCAATCCTCTAAAATAAACCACCAGGTCTCTGATGCTCGTACTTAACCTGCTAACAATTCAAATAACGAGCCTTATATGCTACGATATCTTTCTTTATTCTACGCCACCATTAATGCAACCGCAAATCCTAATACATCTTCCCGGCGCCAAAATCAACTCTCAGAGCCCATCCACATTAGGCACACATAGTCGAACCTGCAATCTCAAAACTCCATCATCATCTAAGGTAACATGTTTGGCACCTCCGCGCTGCACCGTACTTCTAAGGACACACAAATGGGGATCATCATACTATCGATCATGGATACTCTCCAATAATGAGAACGAAAGACCGTGCAATCTAACTGTCACGACCCAAATTCCCAAACCCGTTCGTGATGGCGCCTCTCGTAAAGACAAGGCCAGCCAATAGAATAGTGATGCCCCTTTCAATATTATTCAACATAAAGGAATAGATAAATGCAACTTAATGACAATAATAACCAATATCTACAACCCAACACAACCCGACCGGAGTGTCACAAGTCACGAGCATCTAAAGAAGCCTGAACACAACTACAGAGTCTGTAATTTACATGGATCTAATTTAAAATCAAAGAAGGGAAAATCAGGTGTCGTGGACACTGGCGGTCACCTTACTCCGCTACAATAGTGATACCTTCAATCCACTCAAAACCCGCTACCGGGTTAACAATACCTATAATTGCACGCGAGGTACAGGGAGTAAAGTGAGTACTCCAATTCAATGAGTAATAAGAGTAAATAATAACTGAGCGGTAAGAAAACACGTAAGCACTCCATCATGCTATATAGGACAGTACGACCCTTGAGAAAATACAAATTCCGTGAAAATCCTTTAGAAAATATCTAGCTCAGTTAAAAACCTCTTTTGAAAATATCATTTTCCCAACAGTTGTAAGGTCCCGAAAATAATTTTTGGTCTCAAAACTTAGTAACCGGTGGTGTCGACTCCGAATATGTGTTAGAAATGTGTAGAATTCTTAAGCTCGCCGCGGTTCGGACCCTTGGTAGTGATTTAAGTCTTTAAAAATCAAAAGAATCAATTTTCTGAAAATAGTCATTTATGAGGTCCAGAATGCGGTAGCAGATCAGCTATGCGGACCGCATTCCTGCCGCATAGTGGATCAGAGAGTTTGTCTAAGTTGATGTTGAAAATAGGGTCTATTATGCGACCGCGTAATCGATATGCGGACCGCATTCCTGCCGCATAGTGAATCAGAGAGTTGGTCTAAATTGATGTTAAAAATGCGGTGCATTATGCCATCGCATAATCAGTATGCAGAACGCATTTCCACCGCATACCCAGGCAGAGATGTCCAGTGATTTGGGGTCAGTTCTGCGGTCCAATATGCAGACCGCATTTCAATTATATGCGACCGCAGATCTTACTCGGACTTCCATTTTGTAAAATTTAAAACCCGACCCCCTTTCTAATATAACACCCTAACCCCTCATTTTAACCATTTTTCTGAACAAAACAAGAGAGAGAGAGGAGGGGTTCTTGAGAGAAGGCTCATTTTCTTCAAAAATTTGTTCCTCAAATTATCTGGTCTGGGAAATCTTAAAGCAAGTGTCTTCATCTCCATTTCTACAGGTACTATCCCTACCCCATTTTCATTGACTTTCAGATTTATTGAGAGGGGGATAGTCTCATGCATTAGTTCTTGATAATAGGGGTCGAAACACTCATGCATGTTTATTAAAACCTAAAATCTAGTAAGAGTAGTTGGGAAGAAGTAAAGAATTGTGTAAAGAAGGGTTGATAACCTAAATAAACTCGTATAGTAATTGTGAATTTCAAATTCTAAGTAATATGTTTTAATTTGTAAACTAGATTGACGCCGCTAGATTGCTTGGTGACTGGTAATAGGAGTTTAAAAAGGGAATTCGACTCCAGGTATGTATGGCTAACCTTGACTTTGTAAAATCGCCTTGTTGGTGTTCAAATGTTTGGTATGTGACATTCACGTGGGTAAATTGTGAAATTCATGTGATTTGCATGGTTGTGATTATGATATGTGGTATTAGATGAAGAACAAATGACGTAAGGAAATTATAAGTGATGCAAGTGAAATAATTGAGATAGTAACATCTATTGCTTATCGTGGGCAAGTATTGTTGTAATGTGAAACACTTGTGAATTGTGGAATGTGATGGAAATAGTATGGATGGTTATGGAAAAACTTGTAAATTATTGTTGCTATTCCTTAAGAAGTATTGTTGTGATCTTTGTGAATTGTTCATTGTTGTTGTTGTGATTGTTTGTGAATTGAAAATGTACGGTGGGATCGGGTTGCGCACCGCAACACAAAGTAATAAGGTGCGGGTTGGGGTGATAAGGGTGCCTGAGGTAATAAGGGTGGCCAAGGTAATAAAGGTGGAAAGTGATCAAAATCACTGTTGAAATGAAAATATGAGCAAAAATGTGAAATCTTTTGATGTGGAAATGTGGAAGGGAAGCGGGAGAGTTTGTAAAACTTGTTTGGCTTGATTGTTCTTTCTTTATGGAATTGATTGTTGTTTCTGTTACTGTTACTTGCTTGTCTATGGCTTGAGTTTACTTGGCGCAAGGTTTTTTATACATACCAGTACAATTCAAGTGTACTGACGCCCCTTTTTGCCGGGGGCGATACATTCATGTTATGATTGTAGGTGGATCTGCAGCAGGTATTCCAGCCCACCGATCGTAGCTCCCTTTTCGCCTTCCGTCAATTTTTGGTGAGCCCCATTCCTCTCGAGGCCCTGCGTGGCTCAGGCTGCTTGCTTCTGTAGTTTTGTTTTGTTGTTGTGTAAGGTATAGCTGGAGCCTTGTTATCGGCAAGTATTGTATTATCTTGTTGTATCTTTAGAGGCTCCGTAGACAGTGGATGTGGGTTAGAAGCTATGTATAATCATGTTTCTTTTGTGGGACAACGAATTCGTAATTTCCCTAATTATTATGCATGTATGTTTTGAAAAGGGTGATCTAAAATTTATTTATATGGCTAGTTCTTGGAATACCGAATAAGGAAAACAAGGGGTGGCTCATGGGTTAGGAAAGGCACCCAGGTTCGCTTGACTGGGGATACCCGATCGAGCGCCGGTCGTGTCCCTCGAGTTTGGGGCGTGACAAACTTGGTATCAGAGCCTAAGGTTTTAAAGTGTCCTAGGATGTCTCGGAGCCGTGTCTAGTAGAGCCCTTCTTATCGGTGTGTTGTTGACCACATCTATAAGTAGGGGGCTACATGGACATTTAGGAATTTACCCTCTTCGTTGTTATTCTATATCGTGCGGTGAAGTGAAAAGCGGAAGTATTTATGTCTAACTCGTGCTATGTTCCGAAATTTTCAGAAATGGCACCTAAGAAGAGAGCTAGACTCGGCCTTGGGGCCAACGCCACCACAAGTGTGGCCGTGAATCGTGAACCTAATTCCGTGGATGAGAGTGACTCACCGGCCTTGAATCTTTCCGACCAATCTATTATAGATCCAAGCATTCCTGTTCCGGCTGCGGTAGAGGGTGCCACCATCCCTCCGGCCAATATTCCTGATTCTGATACAGTTCCAACTTCCGGTCCCGGGGTTTCTGATACGGACCATAGAGGATCCATCCGTATGTTGACCCATTTAGTGGCCGCCTAGGCCCAGAGATCTCATGATGCCCCTGTGTCCTCCAGCGGACAGGGAGATTCCTCCAGCTCTAGAGTCTACCAGTTTCTGCGATTGGCCCCTACAGAATTCTCAGGCACAGACCCAGAGGCCGATCCGCAGGATTTACTTGATGAGATGTATAAGACCCTTCGAGTGATGAAGGCTACAGAGATAGAGGGGGTAGAGTTGGCTTCGTACAGGTTGAGGGGAGCAGCGCGTTCGTGGTTTGAGATGTGGGAGGATTCCCGTGAAGAGGGAAGACCTTCGGCTGGATGGGATGAGTTTGTAGATGCCTTTATGGACCACTTCCTGCCTGCCGAGACAATAGCAACCCATGCCACTGAGTTCGAGGTTCTCAAACAGGGCAGTATGAGTGTTTGGGAGTATCACATGGAGTTTGTGAGGTTGTCCAAGTATGCTCCTCAGTTAGTGTCGACTATGGATGCTCGGGTTCGGCGTTTCGTTCAGGGACTTAGCCCTTTGGTGGTGAATGAGGCGGCTACAGCGGCCTTGCACTCAGATATGAACTATGGAAAGATTGTAGGGTTCGCTCAGGCCACAGAGGCTAGGACGTTGAAGATTTGGGAAAAAAGGGAGAGTAGCAGCAGGGCCCAGTCAATGGGTCAGTCCGGGAGACCAGTTCCGGGGAGAGGGTCATCAGGGCCATCCCGGTCATATGCTCAGTCCTCAGCAAGTGCACCGCCATCCGTGCACAGCTATCAGCAGAGCAGTCACTCGAGACTAGGTTCAGACAATAGGAGGTCCTGCCAGTCAGGTCGTTCAGGAGTGAGGTCTCAGCAGCAGGGTGGAACTACATGCCCCAAGTGTGGGAGATTTCATACAGAGACTTGCTATTTGGATATCCCGAAATGTTACAGGTGCGGGGTGAGAGGTCACATCCAGCGAGATTGCCGTGCGCCCAGTCAGGGTATGGGTAGGGGATCTGCCCAGTCATCCAGTTCTTCAGTTGCTACATCATCAGTGCGTCCTCCAGCTCCAGCTGGGCGCGGTGCAGCTGGGGGTGGAGCTCGTGGTAGGGGTGGACCTAGCCGGTTCTATGCTTTGAGTGGTCGCCAGAGTGCTGAGGCTTTTCCAGATGTTGTTACAGGTATCTTGTCTATTCAGGCCATTGATTGTTATTATCTTATTGTTTCGGGGTCCTCTTTGTCTTATGTCACCCCATTCATTGCTTCAAGTTTTGGGGCAGAACCCTAACAACTTCATGAGCCGTTCTCTGTATCGACTCCGGTTTGTGATTCAATTACAGCCTTACGAGTTTTTAGGAATTGTGTTGTTACGGAGAGTGGTCGTGTTACCACGGCTGATCTTATTAAGCTTGTAATGGTAGATTTTGATGTAATCATGGGGATGAACTGGCTTTATTCATGCTTTTCCAAACTTGACTGCCGGACGAGAGTCATGAGACTCGATTCCCTAACGAGCCAGTTATTGAGTGGAAAGGAAATGATGTGGTGCCGAAGGGTAGGTTTATTTCATACCTTAAGGCTTCGAAGATGATTAAGAAGGGGTGTATCTATCATGTGGTCTGGGTGGCGGACACCACTTCAGAAGTGTCTGTCCCCGAGTCCGTGCCAGTGGTGAATGAGTTTCTTGAAGTGTTTCCGGATGAGCTTCCTAGGGTTCCGCCAGATAGGGAGATTGATTTCGGGATTGATGTATTGCCAGATAATTAGCCAATATCCATTCCACCATACAGAATGGCACCAGCAGAGTTAAGAGAATTAAAGGAACAGCTGAAGGATTTATTAGAGAAGGGGTTCATATGACCAAGTATATCGCCGTAGGGTGCTCCGGTTCTTTTTGTCAGAAAGAAGGATGGGTCGCTTCGGATGTGCATTGATTATCGGCAACTTAACAAAGTCACCATCAAGAATAAATATCCTTTGCCTCGGATAGATGATTTGTTCGACCAATTGCAGGGTGCAAAGTTCTTCTCCAAAGTTGATCTGCGGTCTGGATATCACCAATTGAAGATCAGAGAGCATGACTTTCCTAAGACCGCCTTCAGAACCCGCTATAGTCACTTTAAATTCTTGGTTATGTCTTTTTGGCAAACCAACGCCCCGACAGCTTTCATGGACCTTATGAATCGGGCTTTCAAGCCATTTCTAGATTCCTTTGTGATTGTTTTCATTGACGACATCCTCGTTTATTTACAAATCAGGGAGGATCATGCTAATCACCTCAGAGCAATATTGCAGACTCTTCGTCAGCACCAATTGTATGCTAAATTTCCGGAATGTGAGTTTTGGTTGAGGTCCGTTACCTTTTTGGGTCATGTTGTTTCCAGTGAAGGGATTCAGGTACACCCCCAGAAGATTGCAGCAGTGAAGGATTGGCCTAGACCCACGAACCAGGCGGAGATTCGTAGTTTCTTGGGTTTAGCAGGGTATTATCGGAGGTTTATGGAGGGATTCTCGACCCTCGCCTCCCTATTGACTAAATTGACGCTGAAAGCAGCTAAGTTCCAATGGTCCGACGCTTGTGAGAAAAGTTTTTAGGAACTGAAGTCAAGATTGACCTCGGCACCAATATTGGCATTGCCAG
>MU702641.1:18482-60224 GCA_026770625.1 Nicotiana glauca | reverse complement strand
ATGAAGAACAAATGACGTAAGGAAATTGTAAGTGATGCAACTGAAATAATTGAGATAGTAACATCTATTGCTTATCGTGGGCAAGTATTGTTGTAATGTGAAACACTTGGGAATTGTGGAATGTGACAGAAATAGTATGGATGGTTATGGAAACACTTGTAAATTATTATTGCTATTCCTTAAGAAGTGTTGTTGTGATCTTTGTGAATTGTTCAAAGCTAATGTTGTGATTGTCTGTGAATTGAAAATGTACGGTGGGATCAGGCTGCTCTCCACAACACGAAGTAATAAGGTGCGGGTTGTAGTGATATGGGTGGCTGAGGTAATAAGGGTGGCCGAGGTAATAAGGGTGGAAAGTGATCGAAATCACTGTTGAAATGAAAAAATGAGCAAAAAAGTGAAATCTATTGATGTGGAAATTTGGAAGGGAAACAGGAGAGTTTGTAAAACTTGTTTGGCTTGATTGTTCTTTCTTTATGGAATTGATTATTGTTTCTGTTACTGTTACTTACCTGTCTATGGCTTGAGTTTACTTGGCGCAAGGTTTGTTATACATACCAGTACAATTCAAGTGTACTGACGCCCCTTTTTGCCGGGGGCGCTAAATTCGTGTTATGATTGTAGGTGGATCTGCAGCAGGTATTCAAGCCCACCGATCGTAGCTCCCTCTTCGCCTTCCGTCAATTTTTGGTGAGCCCCAATCCTCTCGGGGCCCTGCGTGGCTCAGGCCGCTTGCTTCTGTAGTTTTGTTTTGTTGTTGTGTAAGGTATAGCCGGAGCCTTGTTACCGGCAAGTACTGTATTATCCTGTTATATCTTTAGAGGCTCCGTAGACAGTGGATGTTGGTTAGAAGCTATGTATAATCATTTTTCTTTTGTGGGACAACGAATTGGTAATTTCCCTAATTATTATGCATGTATGTTTTGAAAAAGGGTGACCTAAAATTTATTTATCTAGCTAGTTCTTGGAATACCGAATAAGGAAAACAATGGGTGGCTCATGGGTTAGGAAAGGCACCCAGGTCCGCTTGACTGGGGATACCCGGTCGAGCAGCGGTCGTGTCCCTCGAGTTTGGGGCGTGACAACAGTCAAGCAATTGAATGCATAATCAGATAGTGCAAGTCCGCACATAAGTCAGCCCCTCGGGCATAGCACTCCATTAACAAATAACACCAGGGTATTTGGTAACAGTGCAAGAAAAGCATGGATGCCAATGATATGAGAGTGCTGAATGTCATGCCACGTAGCACAAGCAGGAACCAATGCATGAATGCAATGCAATGCACATGACCGCTGCGGCGCACAACCCGATCCTTTTGGGTACCCGCGCTCACTGTGGGGGTTCAAACTCCTGAGGGGCTACTACAGCCCAAGCGCAATATCAATATCACACCGCTGCGGTGCGCAGCCCGATCCATCCTTTCCAAATATGCACACATAACACTGCTGTGGTGCGCAGCCCGATCCATGCTAAGTCCAGAAATACACATAAGCCCCTTGGGCAATAGTAAAATAGCAGTTCTCAGCTCAAAACATCAGTAAAATATCATTTAAGTTTTCAAATCTTAGAAAGATGGCTTAGTTTGAAAAACATTATTTAAAACCTTGGATCGATATCAAATAATATGCAAAGTAATGCAAAAATAGTGATATCAATCTCTGAATGATTCAAATAATCAGCACGAAGCCCAAAACATGGCAATCAGCCCAAAACATGATAGCATCAAGTAGGTTTCAGTCAATCACGCATTAAAATCAACAACCGGGACGGACCAAGTCACAATCCCCAACGGTGCTCTACCCCACGCTCATACCTAGCGTGAAAGTCACCACAATACATCACTATGATGTGCAAATCCGGGGTTTCAAACCATCAGGATATCATTTACAAGTATTACTCACCTCAAACCAGTGAAATTCCTCGCTCGCGATGCCTTTGCCCCTCAAATTGGCCTCCACGCGCATTGAATCTAACCAAAATCAGAGCGATTACATTAAAATATGCTAAGGGAATAATACCCATTCGAAAACAATCGAAAAATATCAAGAATTTCGAAATTAGCAAAACCCGAGCCCCGGGCCCGCTTCTCGAAAAATTACAAAACTCACATTACCGGATTCCTCGTCTCGCCACGAGTCCATACATACCAAGAACTCCCAAATCCGAGCTTAAATGACCTATCAAATCCCAATTTGAAATATCAAAACTCAAGCCCTAGTTCTTCAAATTTTCACCCAATTTTCCAAGAATTAAAGGTGGATTCATAAATAATATAGCATTTCTAGGTAACGAGACTTACCTCCAATCGATTCCCAGTCAAAACCCTTCAATAATATCGTCAAAGGCTCCCAAGCTCGCTCAAAAATGGTGGAAAATGAACCCAAGTCGCGGGTGAAATGATATTAAAAACCCTTCTGTCCAGCTGACAATTCCTTCTACGCGAACGCGATGGTCCTCTCGCGTTTGCGATGGCCAAAAAAATCCACCGAGCCACTTTACTCTACGCAAATGCGGAGCCCATCCCGTGAACGCGATGCACTACCAGGCCCAACTACGCGAACGCGTACCCCTGGCCACAAACGCGAAGAGCAATGACCAGGGCCCCCCAAACTCCTTCTACATGAATGCGAGATTTCACCCGTGAACGCGATGACTAATAGTATCAGGCCTACACGAACATGGCCTATGCCACGCGAACGCGAAGGCCAAGAACCTATACCTACGTGAACACGAGTATACCTACGCGAACGCGAAGGCAAAATTATGCCTGCAACTGCTGCTGAAAATCGGCAATACTCCAAGACCAAAATTCTTCTGTTTGATCACCCAGAATCACCCCGAGGCCCACGGGACCTCAACCAAAGGCACCAACATATCCCAAAACATCACACGAACTTGTTCCAATCATCAAAACACCTCAACAAACACTAAAATCATCAATTCACATCGGATTCAAGCCTAAGTTTATCAAATTCTTTCGAAACTCACATTCGATCAAAAGACCGACCAAACGACGTCCGAATAACCTGAAATTTTGCACACATATCCAAAATCACCCAACGAAGCTACAGCAACTCTCGGAATCACATTCCGACCCTCGGATCAAAATCTCACCTATCAACCAGAATTCGCCGTAATTCTAACTTCGCCAATCCAAGCCTAATTCTCCACCTGACCTCCAAAATCAATTCTGATCACGCTCCTAAGTCACAATTCACCTCCCAAAGCTAACCGAATCACAAGAAATCACATCCGATCCCTCTAACTCAATAGCAATATTCGGTTGACTTTTCCAACTTAAGTTTTCCTTAAAGAGACCAAGTGTCTCATTTCTTATCAAAACCAATCCAAATCAACTCTAACACACCACATACCGATAAAAAAACATGAAGAAGCATAAATGGGGGAAACGCAGCAACAACACATGAGACGACGGGTCGGGTCGTCACATCCTCCCCAACTTAAACAAACGCTCATCCTCGAGCGCACCCAGAGTTGTCCTAGAAGCCAACCAATAGCTGAATGACCTTACCAAGCATATGCCCGGGGTGATCCCACGTCACCCTATCTCACATAGGTCTGATAAAACAACATAGCTGAAATCTCACAATCCGTCGAGACCATAAACCGTGGAACCACATTGCACTTTATGAAATTATAAACAAGACTAGAACCACACGTCAATATTCAGAATAAACTTGAACAAGCTGTAATAAACCATACCTGCAACCTCAGGTGGAACCGTACGATATACCACATAATCCAAACATTCAAAACGACAACTTCTATCCACAGTAGCTACCCACAACAACCAAAAATCGATAGAAAACCTCTTACTAGCTAAAGCCTTATTCCAAAACTTTCATATACTGCCAACGACAAATGAAACACGCGATAAACCGTAACTATTCCACAGATTACCCATACATGAGGCCACTTCCTTTTGACTAATTCCACAACAGATTATTGGGCCAAACCTCGATATTATCCTTCTAACCAGCTGGAAACAAATCTGCTCGTATTCATTAATGACTCCAACGATCACCTCGAATCAAACATACCATTATGGTGATACGACACCTCAATACAGGCCTAAGCCACAACTTGCATAATGCACGTACCATTAAGGAACGGTCTAGACATACTCAAATCATGACAAATGACTCAAACGAAAGAGATGTACCTCAAGCTCATCAGTACCGTCACAACACAAAGCTAAGACCTGTCTCACATCACAGAAATAGAGTACCTGAATCCTCCTCGAAAGGTCATAACTCCACGTGGTCTCACCACAACGCGCGATCCTATCCAAACACTGTCACACATGAACCACCTCAAGTCACCATGCTCAAAATAGATAACCACGCACAAATTGATGTCTGATACCAAGAAATCCATCACACCCACGGTGAAGCAAGTAATATACACCATTTAATCCTAAAAGGACACAACCGATGCTCTATTCGCCGAGCAACACCCAATACGGACTTTCCTCAAAAACACGGAAGCAAGGCATACAAAGTAACATATGGAACACTATTCTCAACATCACACTGTTGCAGCGTGCAACCCAATCCAGATAACATACCCGTGGCGGCGTGCCCCCCGATCCACACAAATATCTTACATAGGGAGATGCACATCGAGCCAAATTTGCTCATAATAACAAAATACCAAGTATCGGTCGTAAGCATACTGAGTGCATAATGATATCTACTTATAGCGGTGTAAGCTATGAAACTCAACTTCCACTATGAATCTCGATAGCACCGCACTATACGTGCCCATAGTCCAAAAATCATAATGCCTCACAGCACAGAAAAGCAACTCATAGATCTCCCCAAATCACTAGCATGTTCAATAACGATCGAATCTACCTATTCTTCATCAATGCAATTCGTGGCCAACCAATCCAACTCGAGCTAAACACGTATCCAATCAGCTTACCAACAAACTCATTACCAAGAAGCCTGAAGCTGCTCCTTCCACTACTATAACTCATGCCCTAGCCGTACAATACGGTGCCCGACACCAAATTAATACCGAAATCCATAATATCGCCCAACGACATGCTCGGCCACAAGGACTGCATCCGTAAAAGTCCCTCAATGCCGGAACTGAATCAATGGTACAAACCTCTATACTGACATCCGTCACAAAGGCCCAAATAAGGAAAGCAATCCTTCCCATCCGTCCGCTGGTCTTTGGAACACATCCGTTCTGCTAGAATATAGTCCGATGCACCTCGCCACTCAACCCTGTGGCATTTTCCGACATAACCCATAGCACAATCGTCTAGAATAACCCAACGCTGAGACAATCAATCTACAGCTGAACATCATATACAAAATCTAACATACCAACAAAGAAAGATCCACTCGGGCCTCCAATCCCAATAGCCGCTAACGGTACCAATACACACTATCCACAACCACTACATAGCCTAAACATGAGAACTCCCAGTCTCCACCTCCACATAGCACACAAATCACTGTACCTGATCCCAAATTCCGCAGTATAAATACATATCACACCTCGAGTACCCAATCATTCCACAAAAGATATTCTAAAATTCCCCCTGTGCTACCAAACAATCTCAGATATCAACAGTCGATCTATCAAGAAAAATGCCGCAACACTACCGAAGTGCCATCAACGTACTCATATTGCCCTTTTTCTGAAACATATACCCTCGTCAAATCACTTCCAATTAGCAGTACCATCTCCTTGGTTACCTGAGACTACCCATTGCCTAGGAATTTTATGAACTTCTTTTCAGAACTGAACTGTAACCCATCCAGCCAAGACCTTCCGTCAATCCCATCAAGAAGAAATATCATTACACCTTCCATGCTTCGCATGCCCATAGGCAATATATATTTCTCTAAACCACGATAAAACTCATCAAGAACTCTCTCTCCCAATTTCATTGTACAAGATAAACTGCCAGGACTGAATCCTTCTACCCGAATCAAGCTAAGCAAGCTGTCAGAACTCAAGAGCTTTGCTGCACAATACCACTAAAAGCTCATTACCTCGAATACATATGAATTATTAATCATATCCTTACTACACCGATTCAGTCTACTATCAAATTTCTCTTTTTGTTCATCATCCACTTGATATTTCTCCCTCGCTGTAGCATTACAATGCCTCAATCTAGGCTTACCACATGAGACTCGCACATAAGACCACACTCTCTAAGACCCATAGCCACTGAATACTCTCTCAAATGTTCCCAGAAATACCACGTTCCAAAATACTTTACTTCGAAGAACTTCCTGTGAATATGAAATTCGTTACCATTACTTCCCATATACTGATACATAGAATCCCATAATTAACATAAAATACCACAAGTATTGATCTTTTCTAATGAAAACACAGTCTCTGACCACATACACAACCTTGAGACACTTGATTGATACATGTAGAATCCTTGTTCTCGAGTTATTCACTCTATTCAACTTACATTTAGCCTGCTCTGCTAACAAAACCACATGTGCCTCATTAGCACTCTGACACCGCAAGCTACGACCTCATCTCAATACAAACAGGCATCTTCCTTCTCTATACACTGTGCATTCTTTACCAGCAACAGCTCAAGACATCCTATTATTTTCACACATCTACGAAGCATCGTATAACCTTTATCAAAAAATTTCTTTACTCGTTCCATCCTCGGCTCAATTTCTGCAACCCGAACTGATCCGCCAGCATACCTCGAAAAGGAACCAACATCGCACATAACCATGCAATCACCTAATCAACAGCAACCTCCCCAACTTTGCTCGAAGCCATACTTATCAGGATACATTCAATAAGCCATAATACTTTTACTTTAATAATGCCACAATACCATAGTGATTTTAAACTCAAATCATATACAAGTTTGTGAAAACACCGATCATCTACTACTGTAATCCTCTGCCAATCTCGCATTTATCCCAACGTCAGTTGAGCCCACTATCTTAAGCGACCCGAATTTATTAAATTTCAACACGTAATCTTCAATTACACATGAGATCTAATAACAATATACATAAGAATCGTACCACTTAAGAACACTCCGCAGAAGATAACCCACCTACTTCGCCTCAGTTTAGTATTTCAGCACACCTTCCACCATCATACGCATAACACAGCCATTTAGTCTGAACTTATACCGCTGCACGTAATGTACTTCACTTCCTAACTAGGAGACATGAAAACATCCTTCACGCGCCCATATTCGGGCTACACATCGAATCACAATAGGAATCGAACACTTAACAGCTCATCTATCATTCAGCAGACTCCTTCGTCACTGCTAAGATCACATAGATACATCTCGTAGTACTAACATACTCATCACATGGATATCTAACCGCCACTCCAGCTAATAAGGACCATACTAAACATATAGG
Organism: Nicotiana glauca; assembly: GCA_026770625.1. Lineage (NCBI taxonomy): Eukaryota > Viridiplantae > Streptophyta > Magnoliopsida > Solanales > Solanaceae > Nicotiana > Nicotiana glauca. The sequence continues at coordinate 52,817 of MU702641.1, read as the reverse complement.
TTCAAAAAACTTGCTCACATGATCAGCACCTCAGTGCTCAAGATATAGGCAAGATCCAGCCTCAAGTCCTCCAGACAGGCCCAACATCAAACTCACGGGATCACATCTCGCCCCTTGATCGGGTAATCACAAGCCATCAAGGCACATACAATACTGAGCGCTCATATGCGCATACAGACGTGTGGAAGGAATTTCAAGAGTTATATCTCAAGCTGAATCAAGTACGCACGATAAGAATTCCAAGAAAGTGAAGTTTTCCTAAAGGTTATGCAGCCTCTCGAGGATAAATACAGATGTCTCCGTACCGATCTGCGAGACTCTACTAAACCTGCTCATGACTCGTGAGACCTAGTAACCTAGGCTCTGATACCAACTTGTCATGACCCAAATTTCCAAACCCGTTCGTGATGGTGCCTCTCGTGAAGACAAAGCCAACCAATAGAAAGACGATGCCCCTTTCAATATTATTAAACATAAAGGAATAGATAAATGCAATTTAATGAAAATAATAACCAATATCTACAACCCAACACAACCCGACCGGGGTGTCACAAGTCACGAGCATCTAAAGAAGCCTGAACATAACTACAGAGTTTGTAATTTACATCGATCAAATTTAAAATCAAAGAAGGGAAAAATAGGTGCCGCGGACGCTGGCGGTCACCTTACTCCGCTACAATAGTGATACCTTCAATAAGCTCAAAACTCGCTACCGGGTGAACAATACCTGCAACTGCACGCAAGGTGCAGGGAGTAAAGTGAGTACTCCAACTCAATGAGTAATAAGAGTAAATAATAACTGAGCGGTAAGAAAACACGTAAGCACTCCGTCATGCTATATAGGACAGTACGACCCTTGAGAAAATAGTAATTCTGTGAAAATCCTTTAGAAAATATCTGGCTCAGTTAAAAACCTCTTTTGAAAACATCCTTTTCCCAAAAGTCAAGCAATTGAATGCATAATCAGATAGTGCAAGTACGCACATAAGTCCGCCCCTCGGACATAGCACTCCATTAACAAACAACACTAGGGTATCTGGTAACAGTGCAATAAATAGCATTGATGCCAATGGTATGAGAGTGCTGAATGTCATGCTATGTAGCACAAACAGGAACCAATGCAATGCACATAACCGATGCGGCGCACAGCCCGATCCATTTGGGTACCCGTGCTCACTGTGGGGGTTCAAACTCCGGAGGGGCTCCTACAGCCCAAGCACAATATCAATATCACACCGCTGCGGTGCACAGCCCGATCCATCCGCAGTCCAGAAATGCACATAAGCCCCTTGGGCAATAGTAAAATAGCAGTTCTCAGCTCAAAACGTCAGTAAAATATCATTTAAGTTTTAAATTCTTAGAAAGATAGCTGAGTTTGCAAAACAGTATTTAAAACCTTGGACCGAGATCAAAAATAATATGCAAAGTAATGGAAAAACAGTGATATCAATCCCTGAAGGATTCAAATAATCGGCACGAAGCCCAAAACATGGCAATCAGCCCAAATCATGATAGCATCAAGTAGTTTTCAGTCAATCACGCAGTAAAATCAACAACCCGGACGAACCAAGTCAAAATGCCCAACGGTGCTCTGCCCCACGCTTATACCTGGCGTGCAAGTCACCACAATACAACACTATGATGTGCAAATCTGGGGTTTCAAACCCTCAGGATATCATTTACAAGTATTACTCACCTCGAACCGGTGAAATTCCTCGCTCGCAACGCCTTTGCCCCTCAAATTGGCCTCCACGCGCGTCGAATCTAACTAATATCAGAGCGAATACATTACAATATGCTAAGGGAATAATACCCAATCAAAAAATATCAAGAATCTCGAAATTAGCAAAACCCGAGCCCCGGGCCCGCTTCTCAAAAAAAATTGCAAAAGTAATATTACCAGATTCCTCATCTCGCCACGAGTCCATACATAACAAGAACTCCCAAATCCGAGTTCAAATGACCTATCAAATCATAATTTGAAATATCAAAACTCAAGCCCTAGTTCTTCAAATTTTCACCCAATTTTCCAAGAACTAAAGGTGGATTCATCAATAATATAGCATTTCTAGGTCATGAGACTTACCTCCTATCGATTCCCAGTCAAAACCCTTCAAAAATCTCGTCAAAGGCTCCCAAGCTCGCTAAGAAATGGTGGAAAATGAACCCAAGACGCAGATGAAATGATATTAAAAACTCTTCTGTCCAGCTGACAATTCCTTCTACACGAACGCGATGGCCCTCTTGCCTTCGCGATGGCCAAAAATTCCACTGGGCCACTTTACTCTACGCGAACGTGGAGCCCATCCCGCGAACGCGATGCACTTCCAGGCCCAACTACGCGAACACGTACCCCTGGTCACGAACGCGAAGAGCAATGACCAGGGGCCCCCAAACTCCTTCTACGCGAATGCGAGATTAAACCCGTGAATGTGATGACCAATAGCATCAGGCCTACGCGAACGCGGCCTATGCCATGCGAACGCGAAGGCCAAGAACCTATACCTACGCGAAAGTGAGTATACCTACATGAACGCGAAGGCAAAATTATGCCTGCAACTGCTGCTGAAAATCTGCAACACTCCAAGACCAAAATTCTTCCGTTTGATCACCCGGAACCACCCCGAGGCCCCCGGGACCTCAACCAAAGGCACCAACATATCCCAAAACATCACACGAACTTGTTCCAATCATTAAAAAACCTCAAACAACACTAAAATCATCAATTCACTTCGGATTCAAGCCTGAGTTTATCAAATTCTTTTGAAACTCACATTCGATCAAAAACCGGACCAAACGACATCCGAATGACCTGAAATTTTGCACACATATCCAAAATCACCCAACAAAGCTGTAGCAACTCTCGGAATCACATTCTGACCCTCGGATCAAAATCTCACCTATCAACCAAAATTCGCCATAATTCTAACTTCGCCAATTCAAGCCTAATTCTCTACCGGACCTCCAAAATCAATTCCGATCATGCTCCTAAGTCACAATTCACCTCTCGAAGCTAACCGAATCACCAGAAATCACATCCGAGCCCTCTAACTCAATAGTCAATATTTGGTTGACTTTTCCAACTTAAGCTTTCTCTTAAAGAGACTAAGTGTCTCATTTCTTATCAAAACCAATCCAAATCAACTCTAACACACCACATACCGATAACGAAACATGAAGAGGCATAAAATGGGGAAACGGAGCAACAACACATGAGACGACGGGTCGGGTCATCACACTAACACACGACTGGGCTCAGAAACATCCAGTCTCACAAACTGATTGGTTAAAACCTGAACATCCAAATCAAGCAGCCTCTCACTGACCGGAATATAAGCAAGACAACCCATACTGGCTGACTTCGTACTCAAGGCATTAGCCACCACATTGGCCTTCCCCGGATGATATAAAATGGTGATATCATAATCTTTCAACAACTCCAACCACCTCTTCTGCCTCAAATTCAACTCCTTTTGCTTGAACAAGTAATGAAGACCCTTGTGATCTGTGAACACCTCACATGCCATGCCATACAGATAATACCTCCAAATCTTCAATGTGTTAACTATGGTTGTCAACTCCAAATCATGAACCGGATTGTTCTTCTCATGAATATTCAACTGCGTCAAATCATAGGTAAAGACTTTGCGATTCTGTATCAACACTGCTCCAAGCCCAACATGGGAAGCATCACAATAGATTGTATAAGGCCCTGAACCTGTGGGCGAAACCAACATTGGTGACGTAGTCAGAGCTGTCTTGAGCTTCTGAAAGCTCACCTCACACACATCCGACCATCTTAACTGGGCACCCTTCTAGGTCAACCTGGTCATTGGGGCTGCAAAAGATGAAAACCCCTCCACGAATCGTCGATAGTAGCCTTCCAACCCCAAGAAACTCTGAATCTCTGTAATTGATGCTAGTGAAGTCCTGCTCTAGACTGCCTCAATCTTCTTCGGGTCCACCTGAATACCCTCTACTGATAAAATATGACCCAGAAATGCAAATGAACCCAACTAGAATTCACACTTCGAGAACTTAGCATATAATCGACTATCCCTCAGAGTTTGAAGAACCACTCTAAGGTGTTGCTCGTGCTCATCCTGGATGCGGGAATATATCAATATATCATCAATGAAGACTATCATGAATGAATCCAAATAACTCCTGAACACTCAGTTCATCAAGTCCATGAAAGCTGCTGGGGCATTTGTCAACCCGAATGACATGACCAATAACTCATAATGCCCATACCGAGTGCAAAAAGATGTCTTAGGGACATCGGATGCCCTAATACTCAGCTGATGATAGCCAAATCGCAAGTCTATCTTGGAAAATACCTTGGCACACTGAAACTGGTCGAATAAATCATAAATCCTTGGTAGCGGATACTTATTCATGATTGTAACCTTGTTAAATTGCCTATAATCAATACACATTCTCATTGACCCATTTTTTTTCTTGAAAAATAACACCGGTGCAACCCAAGTCGAAACACTGTGTCTAATAAAACCCTTCTCAAGCAAATCCTTCAGTTGTTCATTTAGTTCTTTCAACTCAGGCAGCGCCATACGATACGGCAGGATAGAAATGGGTTGAGTGCCCGGTACCAGATTAATGTAAAAGTCAACATCCCTATCTGGTGGCATACGTGGTAGGTCAAAAGGGAAAACATCAGGGAACTAACTAACAACCGGCAAAGAATTAGTAGAGGGAATCTCAGCACTAGAATCGCGAACATTGGCTAAATAGTCCAAACACCCCTTATCGACCATACGCCGAGCTTCACATATGATATAACACTGCGTGCAGAATAACAAGTAGTCCCTTTCTACTCTAAATGAGGCATACCTAGTAAAGCTAATGTCACAGTCTCGGCAGGGCAGTCCAAGATAGCGTGATAGTGGGATAACCAGTCCATCCCCAACATAATATTAAAGTCAACCATATCTAAAAGCAACAAATCTACACGAGCCTCAAGACCCCTAATCAACACAACACAAAAATGATAGACTCGATCGACCACGATAGAATCACCCACTAGCGTAGACACATAAATAGTAACACTCAATGTATCACTGGGTATGACCAAGTACGGGGCAAAATAAGATGACACATATGAATACGTAGACCCCAGATAAAACAACATTGAAGCATCCCTATCACAAACCAGAACCATACCTGTAATAACCGCATCTGAAGTCTCTACCTCGAGCCTGGCCCGAAGAGTATAACATCGAGGCTGGGCCCCACCACTCTGATCCGCCTCTCTAGGACGGGCTACTGCTGGCTGGCCTCCACCTTTGGTAGTCTGAGCTCTCTACCTCTACCTCTAGCACCTACACCCCCATCTCTAGCTGGCTGGGCGGGCTGTGGAACACCTGGTGCCTGAACCATGGCACGAGAATTCTAAATTTGGCAATATGACCCGTGTCACCACAAGTGTAACAAGCCCTCGGCTACTGAGTCTGCTGGCCCAGTCGACCTTAATGACCACAACAAAAACACTGAAGCGGGCCACATTGGTCGCCTCCTGGAAGGATATCTCACTCCCAGCCTCTCTAGCCATCTGGAACGAATAGACTGAATGAGCCCATCAATAAAACGTCTCACTCTCTCCCTCTCAGTGGGAAGTATAATAAGACATGGTGATCCAAATCAATGAAACTGGTCTCGTACTTGGTGACGATCATGGATCCCTACTGGAGACGCTCGAACTGCCTCTGATAGGCCTCTCGCTGTGTAATAGGGAGAAACTTCTCCAAAAATCGTTGTGTGAACTACTCCCAAGTCAAGGCTGACGACCTTGCTGGTCTAGCTAAGCAATAATCCCTCCACCAACTCTTGGCAAATCCAGACAAGTGAAATGTAGTGAAATCAACCCTATTGGTCTCAGCAATACCAATGTTCCGAAGAACCTTGTAGCAGCTGTTCAGATAATCTTGAGGATCCTCGGTTGATGAACCGCTGAAGGTAGTAGTGAAGAGCTTCGTGAACCTATCCAATCTCCATAAAGAATCGACTAACATAGCTGCTCCATCACCGGCCTGGGCTACCACACCCGGCTGAGCTGCTTCAATTGGATAAACTACTAGAGTCTGAATCTGTAAAGCTACCTACTCTAGAGTACAAGTAACAGGAGTGTGGGCTCCTCCTCTAGCTTGAGAAGTGGTTGGTGCTGCAGAAAGAAAGCCTGGATAGGTGACACTCTCCATGACACCCACCAATTGGACCAGAGCGTCCTAAAGAACTGGGCTAGCAATTAACCCCTCTAGGACCTAAGCTGGGCCTAATGAAACTACTGGTGCTGGGGACGGAACCTCCTCTTCAAAGTCAACCTAAGGCTATGCCACTGGTGCTGCTGCTCGGGGCTGAGCACTACCCCTACCTCGGCCTCTAATACGGCCTCTGCCTCACCCTCTAGTACGGCCTCGGCCTTGCCCTCTGCCCTTAGTAGGTGTTGCTACTGGGGGCTCGCGCTACTGAGCGGTAGAAGAGGAAGCGTGGGTTCTTGCCATCTGCGAAAGAACTGAGTAGAAATGCAATTAGCATTGATAAACCAAATCGCACGACAAGAACAAACAAATTTGAAACTTCTCATAATTACAGTTTCAGCCTCGCCCTCTACCCCTAGTGGGTATCGCTACTGGGGGCTCAGGCTGGTGAGCGGTAGATAAGGAAGCGCGTGTTCTCGCCAACTACGAAAGAACAGAGTAGAAATTCAATTAGCATTGAGAAACCAAACTGCATGACAAGAAAGAACAAATGTGAAACTTTTCCTAACACTGTAAACTGTGGGGGATAAGTACAGACATCTCCGTACTGATCGTTCGGACTCTACTAAGATTGTCCTTGAATTCTGAGACCTATGTAACCTAGAGCTCTAATACCAACTTGTCACGTCCTAGATTTCCCACTGTCGGGGGTCGTGATGACGCTAGGCAAGCCACACATTTAGAATAAGTAACTAATTTTATTGTAAATCCATTTTTACCAATTTAATTAAAAGGAAATAAATAATTAAGCAACGGCAAAATTCGTAATTTAGCGGAAGACTTAAACAAAATAAACCAAACTAATAAGGAAAATCCACATATGCCTCTATCCAGAACTGGTGTCACAACATCCACGGACTACTAAGATTTACTACATACAACCATTTGAAACAAAGTAACACTGTCTGTCTTGAACACAAGAGATAACAGAACATTAATAAATATTGAGGAGACGCCAGGCCTATGGACGCCTGCAAGGCTACCTCGGTGTCTCGGTGGACTGAAGGCTGGCTCCCGAGCTACTGCAATTGTCCGGTACCTGAGTCTGTGCAAAAAGAGCACAGAGTGTAGTATCAGCACAACCGACCCCATGTGCTAGTAAGTGTCTATCGTAACCCCGGCGATGTAGTGAAGAGGCTAGACCGGACTACCATATAAACCTGTGCAGTTATATATACATATATAGTGAAATCGAGATATACAGATAACTAATCAGTTGGGAGGGGGAGCATGCTATGGGGGAAATAACAATTTCAAGTAAAATCCATCCAGTAACGAAGGAAACAACACAACTCAGACATCTATAAAGAAACAGAAAGCAGCAAGTGCACGACATCACCCATCGTGATTTTACTCTCATCGTTACCAAGCAATGATATAATAAAACATGCACGACATCACCCTTCATGCTTTTGCTCTCTTTCCTTACATATAATCAATAGAATCAGCACAGAATGGTACATTGTGTGGCAAGACATAACCCTTTGTGCTTTACTCTCTTTCCTTACAATATGCAAACAATGCACGACGTCACCCTTGGTGCTTTACACTCTTTCCTCACAATAAACAAACAATGCACGACATCATCCACCATGCTTTAACACTCGTCCTTACCCAAAAAACAATCACACACAAGGGGCAAGGGAATAAACAGAATAATAATAAAAATCCTGGCAAGGGTACAACATCAATAATCTCAATGTCTAGGCAAGGAAAAATAATCAATAAGCAACAATATCCCTGCAAGGGAACAATTTAAATACTCTTTCTGTATCTTTCACTTTTACTTCATAACTCACTTTACCACTTGAGTCAATGCTCCAAACGGTTCAACCATTTCATATACTTTCAGAATTGTAATATAACTTGAGCCAATGATCCTCGATGTTCATAGGTCACAATTTCCTTTCACAAGCTTTTCAGAACAAATAGGAATTATAACCAAGGCAAGAGAAATACAACGAAATTAAGGTATTCACAATTTAAAGACTCACGGTCATGCTAGACACCAACGCATAGATACTCGACACCATGCCTATACGTCGTACTCGACAATTACCACATAGAAAATAGGACTCAACTCCTAATCCCTCAAGCTAAGAATAAACCAAAGATTTAACTCGAACTTCCACGTCAAACCCTCAATAACCGTCTTTCCTTTCGAATTCAGCTCCAAATAAATTGCATTTATACATAAATGACTTCAATACATCAATAAATGCTAAACAATGCGAACCTACTGCATAATTAAAGTTTTCCATCATTTTTCCCAAAACCCAAAAATCGATCCCGGGCCCGCTTGGTCAAAACATGAGGTTCAGACCAAAATCAAATCACCCATTCACCCACAAGCTCGAATACATAATTTTTTTTTTAAATTCGACCCCAAAACGAGGTCTAAATCAAGAAAAATCAAAAATCCCTAACTCTACCCAAATCCCTAATTTCCTACCCTAAATCATATGTTTTAGGCCTAGAAATTCATTAGATGTTGATGAAAATGGAAGAGAACGAGTTAGAGATTACTTACCCAAGAAGTTATGGAGAGAAACTTCTTCACAAATTGCCCTAGAGCTTTGGAGAATAATGAACTTTGGAAATTTTGTAAATATCCCATAAGGGTTCTATTTTGGGTTTTTAAAAAAAACTAGGTGAAATTCTTCTTCGTGTTCGCGACTGATTCACGCATTCGCGATGACTCAGAACCACAGGACTTCGGGTTCGCATAAAGTGGCACGCGTTCACGTAGAGTAATTCTCATGGAGCCTCGCATTCACGTGAACATAGACGCGTTCGCGTAGAACAACTGGTGACCCCTTCCCCCTGTACCCTACGCGTTCGCGAGTGATGGGTCGCATTCGCGAAGCGTCTCCACTCTGAGCTTCGCATTTGCATCCCAGTTCTCGCATTCACGATGAAGAAACTGGGCACCTGGGATCTTTGCCTTACACGTTCACGAGTGAGGCCAAGCGAACGCTAAGGGTAAAATCCCTGGGCACTAACAGTAGAATACCTGAAACACTTAAGCCAAAAACCATATCGAAACACCTCTGAAACACTCCCAAGCCCTCGGGGCTCCAAACCAAAAAGATGCACTAACGTATCAACATCATAAAAACTAATCCGTGTGATCAAATCTCCTAAATAATCTCAAAAACAAAGAATCAAAGCTCAAAATCATGAATTTTCCCAAAACTTCATCAAGTTTCAAATTTAGAACTTTAAGTCCGAAACACGTCAAACTACATCAGATTTTAACCAAACTTTATAGGAAGGACTTAAAAGATATATAAGACCTGTACCGGGAACCAAAATATGGGCCCGATACCATCGCTTTCTAATAAAATATCATTTCAATTTTCCTTTACAATTTCAGAAAACCAATTTATTTTAAAAATTTATTTCTCGGGCTCGGGTCCTCAGGAATTAATATCATTTCAATTTTCCTTTACAATTTCAGAAAACCAATTTATTTTAAAAATTTATTTCTCGGGCTCGGGTCCTCAGGAATTCGATTCCTGGCATACACTCGAGTCCCATATTTTCCTACAGACCCTCCAGGACCATCAAATCACGGGTCCGGGTTTGTTTACCTAAAATTTTGACCAAAGTCAAATTTATTTATTTTAACATCAAAACTTAGCATTTGCTACTCAAAGAATTTCATATTCAAGATTTCCTGCTATGGCCCCAAACTGCGCACGCAAATCGAGGAGACTCTAAATGGGGTTTCAACGCCTCAAAAACACAAAATTAATTAAAAATAGGTGATGAACCTTTGGATCGTCACATTCTCCACCTCTAAAACAACCGTTCGTCCTCGAACGGACAGAAGAAGGAAGTACTTGAGTCAGGGAAAAGATGAGGATAACGGCTGCGCATATCGGACTCGGACTCTCAGGTCGATGCCTCAAGAGGCTGACCTCTCCACTGAACATGAATAGAAGGGAAACTCTTATATCTCAACTAACGAACCTACCGGTCTAGAATTTCTACCCGCACCTCCTCACAAGACAAGTCTTTGTCCAACTGGACAGTGCTGAAATCTAACACTTGGGCTTGATTACCGTGATACCTCCGAAGCATGGACACATAAAACACTGGATGTACGACTGATAAGCTCGGCGGAAAAGCAAGTCTATAAGCCATCTCTCCCACTCGATTAAGAATCTCAAATGGACAAATGAACCTAGGGCTAAGCTTGCCCTACTTCCCAAACCTCCTCACGCCCTTCAGAGGCAACACTCGGAGCAATACCCGCTCACCAACCATAAAAGTCACATCTCGAACCTTGCAATCTACGTAGCTCTTTTTCTTGGACTGAGCTGAAAGAAGCCTATCCTGAATGATCCTGACCTTGTCCAAGGCCTCGTGAACCAGATCCGTACCCAACAACTGAGCCTCTCCCTACTCAAACCATCCAACCGGAGACCAACATGGCCTACCATATTAAGCCTCATAAGGAGCCATCTAGATGTTCGACTGGTAGCTGTTATTGTAGGCAAACTCTGCTAAAGGCAAAAACTGAACCCACGAACCTCCAAAGTCAATAACACAAGCTCGGAGCATATCTTCTAAGATCTGAATAGTCCGCTCAGACTGATCGTCCGTCTAAGGATGAAATGATGTGCCCAACATAACCTGTGTGCCCAACTCTCGCTGAACTGCTCTCCAGAAATACGAGGTAACCTGCATACCTCGGTCCGAAATGATAGATACGGGCACACCTTGAAGGCGAACAATCTCCCGAATATAGATCTCAGCTTATCTCTCAGAAGAATAGGACACTGCCATAGGAATTAAATGCACTGACTTGGTCAGCCTATCAATAATGACCAAAACTCCGTCGAATTTCTTCCGAGTCAGCGGAAGTCCAGTAACAAAGTCCATAGTGATCTGCTCCCACTTCCACTCGGGAAGCTCAATCCTGTGAACTAAACCACTAGCTCCCTAATGCTTGTACTTAACCTGCTGACAATTCAAACAATGAGCCAGATATACTACAATATCCTTCTTTATTATACACCAACAATAATGCAACCACAAATCGTGATAAATCTTCACGGCGCCCGGATAAATAGAGTACCGAGATCTATGGGCCTCCTCCAAAATCAACTCTCGGAGCCTATCCACATTAGGCACACATACTCAACCCTGCATTATCATCTAAGGTAACATCTTTGGCAACTCCACACAGCACTGTGTCTCTAAGGACACACAAACGGGGATCATCATACTACCGATCACGGATATGCTCCAATAATGAGAACGATCGATCATGCAAGCTAACATACGACTAGCTCAGAAACATCTAGTCTCACAAACTGATTGGCTAAAGCCTGAACATCCAAAGCAAGCGGCCTCTCACAGACAGGAATATAAGCAAGACTGCCCATACTGGCTGACTTCCTATTAAAGGCATCGGCCACCACATTGTCCTTCCCCGGATGATACAAAATGGTGATATCATAATCCTTCAACAACTCCAACCACCTCATATGCCTCAAATTCAACTCCTTTTGCTTCAACAAGTACTTAAGACTCTTATGATCCGTGAACACCTAACATGCCACGCCATATAGATAATGCCTCCAAATATTCAATGTGTGAACTATGGCTGCCAACTCAAATCATGAACCGAATAGTTCTTCTTATGAATCTTCAACTGCCTCGAAGCATAGGGAATGACTTTGCCATCCTGCATCAATAATGCTCTTAGGCCAACACAGGAAGCATCACAATAGACTATATAAGGCCCTGAACCTATGGGCAAAACCAACATTGGTACCGTAGTAAGAGTTGTCTTGAGCTTCTGAAAGCTTGCCTCACACTCATCCGACCATCTGAACTGGGCACCCTTCTAGGTCAACCTGGTCATCGGGGCCGCAATAGATGAAAAACCCTCCACGAACCATCGATAATAGCCTGCCAACCTCAAGAAACTCCGAATCTCTGTAGCTGATGCTAGTCTATGTTAGCTCTTGACTGTCGCAATCTTCTTTGGGTCGACCTGAATACCATCTATTGATACAACATGACCAAGAAATGCGACTGAACCCAACTAGAATTCACACTTTGAGAACTTAGCATATAATCGACTATCCCTCAGAGTCCGAAGAACCACTTTATGGTGATGCTCGTGCTCCTCCTAGCTGCGAGCATATATTAATATATCATCGATGAAGACTATCACGAATGAATCCAAATAAGGCGTGAACACTCGGTTCATCAAGTCTATGAAAGCTGCTAGGGCATTTGTCAACCCGAATGACATGACCAAGAACTCATAATTCTCGTACCGAGTGCAGAAACCTATCTTAGGGATATCAGATGCCCTAATCCTCAGCTTTTGATAGCCAAATCACAAGTCAATCTTGGAAAATACCTTAGCACCCTGAAGCTGGTCGAACAAATCATCAATCCTTGACAGCGAATGCTTATTCTTGACTGTAACCTTGTTCAATTGCCGATAATCAATACACATTCTCATTGACCCATTTTTTCTTGACAAATAACATCGGCGTACCCCAAGGCGAAATACTGTGTCTAATGAAACCCTTCTCGAGCAAATCCTGCAGTTGTTCCTTTAGCTCATTCAACTCAGGTTGCGCCATACAATACGAGGGGATAGAAATGGGCTGAGTGCCCGGTACCAGATCAATGCAAAAGTCAACATCCCTGTCTAGTGGCATACCCGGCAGGTCTGAAGGGATAATATCAGGGAACTTACAAATAACGGGCATAAAATCGATAGAGGGAACCTCAACACTAGAATTGCAAACACAAGTTAAATAGGCCAAACACCCCTTCTCAACCATACGTCGAGCCTTCACATATGATATAACACTTTGGGTAGAATGACCAGGAGTCCTTCTCCACTCTAAACGAGGCATACCTGGTAAAGCTAAGGTCACAGTCTTGGAATAGCAGTCCAAGATAGCGTGATAGGGTGATGACTAGTCCATCCCCAATAAAATATCAAAGTAAATCATGTCTAAAAGCAACAAATCTACACGAGTCTCAAGACCCCCAATAACCACTACACAAGAATGATGGACTCGATTGACAACGGTAGAATCACCCACCGGTGTAGACACATAAATAGGAATACTCAATGCATCACTAGGCATGACCAAGTATGGGGCAAAATAAGATGACACATACGAATACGTAGACCTCGGATCAAATAACACTGAAGCATCCCTATCACAAACCAGAACCATACCTGTAATAACCACCTCTAATGTCTCTGCCTCGGACCTCACCTGAAGAGCATAACATCGGGGCTGGGCCCCACCACTCTAATCCGCCTATCTGGGACGACCTATTGTTGGCTGGCCTGCCTCCACCTCTGGCAATCTGAGCTCTACCTCTATGACCTCTACCTACACCTCTAGCACCTGTACCCCCACCTCTAGCTCGCTGGGCGGGCTGTGGAACACCAGGTGCCTGAACTATGGCACGAGAACCTTGGTGTTGAAAACTTCCCGGTGCTCAAGGGCGAAATTTAGCAATATGACCCGTGTCACCACAAGTGTAACAAGCCCTCGGCTGCTGAGTCTGCTGGTCTTGTCGACCTGAATGACTACTACAGAAACTCTAATACGGCGGTGCACTGAAAGGAGCAGGCGGTGCACTAAATAACTGCTAATGAGAATAGTGTGCGTAAGAACCACGACGACCTGAGGCACCGAGAGAAACCTGGAGGGCTGACTGGGAACGCCTAGAAGGATGACCCTATCATACGAATCTCTGCCTCCAAACAAGTCACCACTTAATCTGCCTGACTAATGGGGTCTCTTGTCTGCCCTATGACCACCCCCTTGTGATAATACCATCTCAACTCTCTGGGCCATATTGGCTACCTTCTGGAAGGATATCTCACTCCCAACGTTTCTAGCCATCTGGAAACGAATAGGCTGAATGAGCCCATCAATAAACCATCTCAGTCTCTCCCTCTCTCCCTCTCAGTGGGAAGTATAATAATAGCATGGTGAGCCAAATCAATAAACCTGGTCTCGTACTGGGTGACAATCATGGATCCCTACTGGAGATGCTCGAACTGCCTCTGATAGGCCTATCAATGTGTAATAGGGAGAAACTTCTAGAGAAATAGCTGTGTGAACTGCTCCCAAGTCAAAGCTGGCGACCCTGCTGGTCTAGCTAAGCAATAATCCCTCCACCAACTCTTGGGGGATCCAGACAAGCGAAATGTAGCGAAATCAACCCCATTGGTCTCAACAATACTAATGTTCTGAAGAACCTTGTGGCAGTTGTCCAGATAATCCTAAGGATCCTCGGTAGATGAACCGCTAAAGGTGGTAGTGAAGAGCTTGGTAAACCTATCCAATCTCCATAAAGCATTAGCAGACAGAGCTAGTCCATTACTGGCCTGGACTACCACACCTGGCTGAGCTGCTCCAATTGGCTGAACTATTGGAGTCTGAATCTGGAAAGCTACCTGCTCTGAGTACGAGTAGCAGGAGTCTGGTCTCCTCCTCCAATCTGAGAAGTGGCTGGTGCTACAGAAAGCAAGCCTGCACGGGTGACACTCTCCATAAGACCTACCAATCAGACTAGAGCGTCCTGACGAACTGGGGTAGCAATTAACCCCTTTGGGACCTGAGCTGGGCCTACTGGAACTGGTGGGGCTAGGGACGGATCCTCCTCTTCATAGTCAACCTGAGACCCCGCAACTGGTGCTGCTGCTCAGGGCTGAACTCTACCCCTACCTTGGCATCGCCCTCTCCCCCTAGTGGGTGCTACTGCTGGGGACTCGGGCTGCTGAGCGGTAGATGAGGAAGCGCGTGTTCTAGCCACATGGGAAAGAACATAGTAGAAATTCAATTAGCATTGAGAAACCAAACTGCACGACAAGAAAAAACAAATGTGAAACTTTTCCTAACTCTGTAGCCTCCAAGGGATAAGTACAGACGTCTCTGTACCGATCCCTTAGACTCTACTGAGCTTGTCCGTGAATTGTGAGAACTATGTAACCTAGAGCTCTGATACCAACTTGTCACGACTCGGATTTCCCTTCGTCGGGGGTCGTGAGGGCGCCAACTCGTAGAAGCTAGGCAAGCCACACATTTACAATCCGTAACTACTTTTATTGTAAATCCATTTTTACCAATTTAATTTACAGGAAATAAATAATTAAGCAACAACGGAATTCGTAATTTAGCAGAAGACTTAAACGAAATACACCAAACTAATAAAGAAAATCCACATATGCCTCTTCCCAGAACTGGTGTCACAATATACACGGACTACTAAGATTTACTACATACAACCGTTTGAAAGAAAGTAACATTGTCTGTCTTAAACACAAGAGATAACAGAACAAAAATAAAGATAGAGGAGACGTAAAGCATGCAGACACCTGCAAGGCTACCTCGGCATCTCGGTGGACTGAAGGCTGGCTCACGAGATACTGCAATTGTCTGGTACCTCGGTCTATTCAAAAGAGCACAAAGTGTAGTAGCAGCTCAACCGACCCCATGTGCTGGTACTTGCCTAGCCTAACCCCAACGAAGTAGTGATGAGGCTAGATCGGACTACCACATAAACCTGTGCAGTTATATATACATATACAGTAGAATCAAGATATAGATATAATTATTCAATATGGGAGGGGGAGCATGAAGCGAAGGGGCCAGTCTTCGTCGAGTCGCGATATCCCGATCCGGATGCCACAAAAATGCTCTGGGGGAAATAATAATTTCAAGTAAAAGTCTATAACTAAGGAAACAACACAACTCAGACATCAATAAAGAAACAGAAAGCAGCAAGGGTTCTATTTTGGATTTTTAAAAATAACTGGGTGAAATTCTTCTTCGCGTTCGCGACTGAGTCACGCGTTTGCGATGAGTCAAGCCTATAGGCCTTCGCATTTGCATAAAGTGGCTCGCATTTATGGAGAGTAATTCTGCTAGAGCCTTGTATTTGCGTGAACATAGACGCATTCAAATAGAATAACTGGTGACCACTTCTCCCTGTACCCTACACGTTCGTGAGTGATGGGTCGCGTTCGCGAAGGGTCTCCACCATGAGCTTCGCGTTCGCGTCCCAATTCTCGCATTCACTATAAAGAAACTGGGCACCTGGGTTCTTTGCCTTACACGTTCATGAGTGAGGCCCCGTGAACGCGAAGGGTAAAATCCCTGTGCACTAACAGCAGAAAACCTGCAACACTTCTTAAGCCAAAAATCGTTCTGAAACACCTCCGAAACACTTTCGAGCCCTCGGGGCAGCCAACCAAACACATGCACTAACTCAACAACATCATACAAACTAATACATATGATCAAATAGCCTAAATAACCTCAAAAACAAAGAATCATACCTCAACATCATGAATTTTCCCAAAACTTCATCAAGTTTCAAATTCAGAACTTTAAGTCCGAAACATGTCAAACGACGTCCAATTTTAACCAAACTTTACAGGAATGACTTAAAACATTTAAAAGACCTGTACCAGGCACTAGAACAAAAATACAGGCCCAATACCATTGCTTTATAATCAAATATCATTTCAATTTTCCTTAACAATTTCAGAAAGATAATTTCTTTTAAAAATTCATTTCTCGGGCTCGGGAACTCGGAATTCAATTCCGGGCATACGCCCAGGTCCCATATTTTCCTACGAACCTTCTGGGATCATCAAATCATGTGTCCAGGTCCATTTACCAAAAATGTTGATCAAAGTCAAATTTATTCAGTTTAACATCAAAACTTAGATTTTGTTTTCATAGAATTTCATATTAACCTTTCCGGCTATGCGCCCAAACTGCGCATGCAAATCAAGGAAACTCTGAATGAGGTTTTCAAGGACTCAAAAGCATAGAATTAATTAAAAATAGGTGATTACCCTTTGGGTCATCATAAATTTTGGGGAGAGTCAAAAATCACATGTCTACAGCTACCCCTCTTTGACTGGGAACACGAAGAGTTTTAAGACAAAAAATGACTAGAAAGGTTTTAGACCCGACCCTTATTTGGAGAGACCAAAACTAAGGGAAAGGGGGATGTGACCGAGCCCTGGTATCTGAGCTGCCTATATATCCTTGGATATAAAAGAATCAGGCCACGTGTAGTTCAAAACTGAGTGAGATGATGGAGTATACTGAGGTGGAGAGCCGATCGACGTGCCATTCCGTCGAGGTTCCGGTCCGCGGACCTGTTATTACATCAAAATCAAAATTGAAAAGACTAACTAAGCCTGTAAACTAAAAGTTACAAGATTCCTATCTAAAAATCTTCAAATGCTTGATCTTGAGTCTTAAATGGTTCTTCATCCATACTTTAGATTTCAACCTAGGAGCTTGTTTGCTATAGGTGCTAGCTCGTTCTTCTTCAGCTTTTTGGATCAAGACCAGACATGTAGTGCTTGTGACTTCAACCATGTTTTGAGCAGCTCACATCTTTTATCAATTTCTGCATTTGGATTCACATCTTGTTTTTTTTTTTTTGATTGTGGCTAACTTTTGTTGATCATCTCGGACTGTTGACTCGCATTCTTTTCGCAAGCTTCTTTTGTTGCTGACTTGAATTGCATTTTAAAGTGAATTCCCTTATTCTCCAAGTGACGCCTGATTGCCAATACTCAAACTGTCTTCCTTTGAATATTGTTGCTTTCCCTTTGTTCTCTGGGTGGGCGCCTGATTACCAACATTTGAATTGTATTTCTTCCCTCTGAGACTTGAATTGTTTTCCAGGTGGGAGCCTGATTGCTGAACATGAATCGTCTTCCTTTGAACATTGCCTCTTTGCCTTTGTTCTCCAGGTGGGCGCCTGATTTCCAGCATTTGAATTGTATTCCTTCCCTCTGAAACTTGAATTGTTTTCCCTTTATTTTCCAGGTGGATGCCTGATTGCTGAACTTGAACCGTCTTCCTTTGAACATTGCTGCTTTCCATTTGTTCTCCAGGTGGGCGCCTGATTACCAATATATGAATTGTCTTCCTTTCCTCTGAAACTTGAATTGTTTTCCCTTTGTTTTCCAGGTGGGCACCTGATTGTTGAACTTGAACCGTCTTCCTTTGAACATTGTTGCTTTCTGTTTGTTCTCCAGGTGGGCTCCTGATTACCAACATTTGAATTGTATTCCTTCCCTCTAAAACTTGAATTGTTTTCCCTTTGATTTACAGGTGGGCGCCTGATTGATGAACTTGAACTGTCTTCCTTTGAACATTGCCACTTTCCCTTTGTTATCCAGGTGGGTGCCTGATTACCAACATTTGAATTGTATTCCTTTCCTCTGAAACTTGCCTTGTTTTTCCTTATTCTCCAGGTGGACGCCTGATTTCAACAAAACAAACAAAACAAAAGAAATTGTTCTGCCCTAGTTTGATATTGGGAACATATGTGAATGTTAACTGATTCCTATTATCAAAATAAATTCTAGGCTAAATTCATTTATCCTAAAAATTTCTAACCTAGCCTCATCTCAAAAGTGAAACTTAAATGCCAAATTATAGTTCCCAAAAGTAGACCTCTCATCAAACCTTGTCATTTGCGAGGGTCTCAAAATTTACTAAATCCTTTTATCCAGGAGGGTACTGGAATTCACTATCGATCCTGTCTGGTACCTGCTTTTCTCATGAAGGGTTTCTCCGTGACAAACAAAATTTTTGCCCCTGATTCAATCAAAGAAAACTTGTGAGTTTAAACATGGTGGTTGGTTTTTGGTCTTGACTTTGTGGGTGATTACTCCTTCACTTCTTATGCTAACTTCGGTTTCAACTCGAAAGACCTTGCCTGCTTATTGAATGACCACTTTCTCTGTCACCCTTATCACGAAAAATACCTTTGATTCGTTCAAACCCCATACCATTCATCTGTTGCATTTTGCTCATGCATTGACATATACTGAACCTTTGTGTTTCACATGAATCCCAAAGCATGTCAATTACCACATAATCAGTGCGCATGCTGTTATTATTTGGAATTGTTATTTATTATTTTTATTCATGATATTGAGTTATTTTGGCTAGATTTGAGCCATTCGGGGGATTGTTTCATTCGAGAAGGTTATTTTAGAGAATTAATTTGGTTTTTTTTATGTAAGTATCTTACCTAACTTTATGTGGAGGAACTACCCCTTCGGATTTGAGTTATTCGTGTTATTTGTGTTATGTGGTAGCCGTGTACTCGAGGTGATGAGTGCGTACTCGGGCTTATATGTGGAGACTGACCGGTTTACACTATTAGGTTTATTTTATGTATTTATTTTGAGTTGTTAACACATGTCATATATCTTATTCATCATGTTTACTATCACATGCTTTATTTTAAGTTGTAGCTACACGTCACATCCTTTACTTGTAAAGTTTACTCTTATATTCTTTATTTGAAGTTTTTACCTCTTTTATGATTACATGACTTCTTTTATTTGTAAGTTACTATTAATTGAAGTTGTAGTTACATGATATCTTTTTGTTGCCATGTCAATATCATGCATTTAGACGTAGGTTCTAGTTCATTCCATCTCTTTCATTGTTAGCCTATTTCATATAATGGAATTCAAAGTTAGTCATTTCATTGAAATATCTTCATCATCGAGTTGATCCTTAAGAATTAATTGAAGTTGATGTTATTGAAAGTCATTAATCTATTTTAAATTGAAGTTGTGTTTAAAAGGGGGATGTTGTTCATATTTGAGTTAATTTCCCATTCATTTTGTTGTGATTGAGATTCTATACACACTGTGTTTGAGCTGTGGGCTATTTGTTGTGGAAATATTGATATTGTTCGTTCTTTTGGAAAGGTTATAGCCTATGGGCACTTGTTGTATGAGTTGATATGTTGTGATGTTAGCACATGTGAATTATTATGTGTATTGATTGTTGTTATGCGGAGCATAAGGGTAGAGTCTCGCTATTGTTATTATACGGGGCACAATGGTGATATGGGTGGCTATAGTGTTATTGTCCGGGCGAAACAATAATGGTGGATACTATACTGAGTGGTAGCGCTGGCTATCAGAGTGATACATGTGGCTAATGATATTATCAGGGCAGAGTGACATGGGTGGCAATCGAAGGGATAAGGGTGGCAATGTCAAGGATGATGAGTGATGGCTTAGGGCATTATGGTGATGATATTCATTTGATGTTGTAATTTTCCTTATGTATGTTATACACCTTACGTGACTTGTTGTGTTGCTTCCAATGAGCTACTCGATGTCTTTGATATTACTTGTTGACTATGCCACTTATACCAGATCGGGAGTCTTAAACTTAATACTTATTGATCATGCCCATGTGTTCTTGTGTTATTTACTTTCGTGTTTAAATTGAGCCTGTGACCACAGTGGGCAGATTGTGGTATTGAGCCTATGACCATGCCATGCGGATTCTGATAATGAGACTATAACCACGTCGGGTGGATAATGATTGTGACTCTATGATCATGCTAGACGGATTTAGATATTGGCATGTGAGTTGTCCGTGCGTTTGCAATTAAAAATGTGGGCAAGGGGTGTTGTGAGCATATGGTTATGGATTAAGAATCATGACTTGTGACTATGTGATGAGGTATCTCAGAGTAATTTAGTTACAAAACTTGTGATAGAATGGCTTGATTTAATTGGTTGGTATTTGGTTTCCTAGTTTGGTTTTAATGGTACTTTCTAGGTGTTTGTATTAATTTACTATTTATATCATATGTTGATTCTTGTTGCCATTTGTTGATTCCTACTTGTACCTCATCACTACTCTATTGATAATTACTGGGTATTGACTGTTGTGTATTCTTACTATACTTCAGCACATTATTATGCAGAGCCAGGTATTGGAGATATTGGACTCGGGCGGAGTAAAGTTATTGATTGCGAGGATTCAAGGTAGATTTTCTTGGTCATTGTAGTCCCTTGAAGTCCTTTCCTTTCATTGTACTGTCAGCTTGTGATTTGAACAGTAATATATTTTGATCTTTGACCCATAGGGAGAAGCTCACACTCCTACCGCCCATACTCCAAAGCATTAGGATCATATTGGTCATACACCGGGTGTGGTGCTGGTATATCCTATTATTCTAGTTTAGCCTGGCTAGGGGCATTAGATGATGAGCAGAAGAAGCTTGAGATGTTGAAGAGGTATTGTCCACCTACATTCTATGGCATAGCTACCGAGGATGCATAAGGTTTTCTAGAAAAGGGTCACCATATTGTCCGCACAAAAGGTATTGTGGCATTAATATGGGTTTCTTTTACTACATTTTAGTTGTCAGGAACGGCATATTAATGGTGGAAATTTTATGAGGCGGGTAGATCAGCTGATACGGCAAAACCCACTTGGGCTCAGCTTTTAGAGATGGTTTTGAGGGAGTTTGTTCCACATACGCTCCGGGATATGTGGTACATAGATTTCGAGCAACTGTGTGAGGGCACCATGACGATGTCAGAGTATACCAACAGTTGTAGTGATTTATCCTATCATGCACCTACTTTGGTTCCTATATTCAGAAAGCGAGTCCGCAAATTTATCGAGGGGCTTAGTTACTGTCATATATTCAGCATGGCTCGAAAGTTAGAGACTGATACTCCATTTTAGTAGGTTGTGGAGATTTCTAGGAGATTAGAGCGTATTGGAGATGAGTAAAGGGAGGATAAGGAGGTAAGAAGAAAGTTCTGTTGTCACATGACTGACTTTGTAAACTTATATCTTGCAATGTATAAGTAAATTAGAGTTGGTCCAAAAATTAAAGTTGTAGCCCTTTCTGTCCAATTTTCAGAAAATCATAGCATTTATCATTTGGAGTTTGGTAGAAAATGTTAATACTAATATACTAAGGGTTATCTGAGAAGAGTTTGGGAAATGTAATGGAAATTTGTTCATCACGATCGTAGGGAAATGGCCGCGATTTCAAACGGTAAAATGTGCATTCCAAAATTTTTGAATCAATATCACGAGGTTGGTGACCATCATCGCAAAGGTTGATAACTAGGGATTATGATGCATTTTACACTCCTTCTTAATTGAGTTTTGATTAAAAATATGTACAAAATAGTCCCTAAGGCTTTCATGTTGTACTTGTTTACAGGGTTTGGTCAAGAAGTTGACAACTAGTCACTATCAGCTCAAAAAGGAGTGAAACATGCACAAGTATCAAGAACAAATCCAAGCACAATGCAACAGGTCCACTGCGGCCGTAGTCCATTGTGCGGTCTGCATTAATGTGGTTTAGAGAGGTGCCTATTTCAGAAAATCAAGCATTACGGCCGCATAACATTTCATGCGGACCGCAATGGACTCACCGCGGCCGCACTCGATAATGTGTGGTCCACAAAGATGCAGTTCCGAGAGTTGAAGATTTGGAGCTTAATGCCAATGTGGTCCGCGATCCTATTTTGTGCGGACCGCAACAGAAGCAACCCCGGCTGTCGTGCACTTTGTGCGGTCCGCGGTGGCCAAGTTCAAAGAGTAGAGTTTGTATTCAAGAAGCTTCTACAGCCGCATTCGATTTTGTACGGTCCACATTACCCCCACAGGGGTATTTCTGTACAGAAAATTTGGCCTAGTATAAATAGTTTCTTTTCCCATTTTTAGATCATGAGTTGTAATTTAACGCTCACCTGCGCTCGTGAACAGTGTTCCTTACCTATTCTGAGTAAATTTAGAGTATTTTTATTGCTGAATCTTTAAGTATTAGTTTGTAATTAAATATAATGGGATTCTCTTCATCTATTTATCAGTTCTCTTCTATTATCATGAGTAGCTAGACCCATTAGCTAAGGTTATGACTCAATCGTAGTGTAGATATTTGATGGATCTTGTATTTTAAGGCTTGAATGTCTATGGGTGTTTGATATTTCGACTAATTTATGGTTTCAATGTTGAATTGGTGGTTGTAAACACTAATTTGTTCCTATTTGACTTGGGTTCTTCTTGAAAAAGAGAACTTGAGTCTAGGAAAATTAGTCCATCAAGGAATTGGGGCGTATTCAAGAGATTGATAGCCCCAATTAATGGGTTAAACCTAGAGATAGTAATACTCGACTTGAACCTAAATTGCTTGCACAAATTATCATACCCAATTGGTATTGAGAAAGTCAATTGGGGAAAAAGCACTCAAACTACTGAGTGGTAGAGTGAGAAGTTTAGTGCATTAGTTATATCGTAATGCCCAACATGACAACCTTACCTTAGACTTGAGAAACCATTAAGTATCCACCTAGTTGAAGATCATCGCCCTATTGCCTTTTTAACTATTTAGATAACCTTTACGTATTTCACTCTTAGCTTAATTTAGCATCTTATTAGCATTAAATTTGAAGTAATTAAAAGACCAATGATGATTAGAAGAGTAATTAAGAGCAATTACGCATCTCTAACTTAGATAGAAACTCAATTCCCAATTCTAGCTGCCTGTGGAAATTGACTCTGACCTTCTCGTGTAAAAGTTGCTTCGACCACTCTCACTACTTTTTAGTGGTGCAGGGTTGGCACCGATCAAAGGTGTTGGTCATTTTATAATAATTTGAGCTATGAAGCTCGGATTTGGATGATTTTGTAGGATATTTTCAAACTTTGAATTGGGGTAAGTGTTTTTTTACCCGAATTTCATTATATTTTATTATTAAATCATTATTTTTATCATTAATTAGTGATTTGAATTGTGAAAAAATAGAATTTTTGTAAAAACTTTCAAAAATGTAACCTTAGGATTTAAAGGCTGATTTGATGTTGGAAGTGGATAGTTTTGGTATGGTTGGACTCGTATAAGAATAGGTGTTCATGTTTTGTGAATGTTCTCGTGTCCCAAGGTGCGGGCCTCGGGTTTAATTTTTATTTATGATATTGAGTTATTTTGGCTAGATTTGAATCATTTAGGGGATTTTTCACGCGAGAAGTTCATTTTAGAGAATTGATTTGGTTTCTTTGAGGTTAGTACCTTGCCTAATGTTGTGTGGGGGAACTACCCCTGAGGATTTGATTTATTCTTGCAATTTGTGCAATGTGGAAGCCGTGAGGTGATGAGTGCATATTCTGGCTTATATGTGGAAAATAACCGGTTTAGATTATTTGGATTCTTTAATGTATTTATTTAGAATTGTTTGCACATGTTATATCTCTTATTCGTCATGTATACTATCACATGCCATATTTGAAGTTGTTGTTACATGTCACATCCTTTATTTGTCAAGTTTACTCTTATTTGCTTTATTTGAAGTTGTTACCTCTTTTATTAATTTGTGACTTCTTTTATTGTTGAGGTATTCTTAATTGAAGTTGTTGTTACATGATATCCTTTTTATGCCGGATCATTCTCATGTATTTAGATGTAATTGTTAGTTTGTGCCATATCTTTCATTGTTAGCCTATTTCATACACTAGAATTTAAAGTTTGCCTTTTAATGGAAATACATTCATCATCGAGTTAATCCTTAAGAAGTTGAATTTGAAGTTATTGAAAGTAATTAATCTATTTTAATTGAAATTGTGTTTAAAGGGGTTGTTGTTCGTAGTTGAGCTACTTTCCTGTTCATTTTGTTCTTATTGAGATTCTATACCCACTGTTTGAGCGGTGCACTATTGTTGTGGAACTATTGATATTGTTGGTTCTTTTAGAAAGGTTATGGCATATGGGCACTTGTGGTACGAGTTAATATGTCGTGTTGCAGTGATGTTAGCACATGTGAATTTTTGTATGGATTGGTTATTATGCGGAGCATAAGGGTGTCATCTCACTGTTGTTGTTATGCCGGACATAATGGCGGCATCTCTTCGTTGTTGATTATGTAGAGTGATACGAGTGGCTATTGTGTTATTGTTCGGGCAGAACCATAAGGTTTGATATTATTGAAGTGATACAGGTGGCTATTAGAGTGATATGTGTGGCTAATGATATTGTCAGGCGGAGTGATACAGGTGGCTATCTAAGGGTGGAAATATCAAGATGATGCGTGATGGCCTAGGGGCATTATTTTGATGATATTCATGTGATGTTGTGATTTTCCTTGAATATGTTATACACCTTAAGTTACTTGTTGTGTTGCTTCCAATAAGCTACTCGATGTCTTTGATATTACTTGTTGACTTGAGATGTACCAGCACACTCGCACATAGCATATACCGTAGCATGCCACTAATACCAGCTCAAGAGTATGAAACTTAACATTTATTGATCATCTCCATGTATTCTTGTTTTATCTGCTTTCATGTTGATATTGAGCCTGTGACCATACCGGGTGGATGTGATACTGAGCCATTGCGAGCATGTGATCATGCCGAACATATTACGACATTGACACATGAGTTATCTGTGGGGTTGTAAGTAGAAAGATGGGCATAGGGTGCCGTGAGCATGTGATTTTGGGTTGACACTCGTGACTTCTGACTATGACATAAGGTATCTCGAAGTAATTTCATTGGGAAACTTGTGTTAGAACAACTTGATTTAATTGGTTGCTATTTGTTTTCCTTGTTTTATTTCAGTGGTACTTATAGGGTGTTCGTATTACTTTACTGTTTATATCATATGTTGATTCTTATTTCCATTTACTGATTCATGCTTCCATTAATAACTTTATACTTCTATATCGTACATAATATTTTGACTAGTAAATGTCTTGACTTGTACCTCGTCACTATTCCACCGAGGTTAGCTTGATACTTACTGGGTACCTATTGTAGCGTACTCATACTACACTTCTATACATTTTTGTGCAGACCCAGCTATTGGATAAATCAGACTCGGGCATAGTTAGTTTATTGATCGCGAAGACTCAAGGTAGAGCTGCTTGGTCATCGCAGTCCCTCGGAGTCCTTTCATGGTACTATCAGCTTGTTATTTGAACATTATTGTATTTTGATCTTTGAAACGTTTCCATGTATTTTGCTAGAGTTCATGACTCTGTATTAACTAATCGTGGGAGTTTGTTATGATTATTGTTGCGTAGGCTCATTTCGCTTTTGTTTCAGTGTTCATCGTAAACACTATTCTAAATTATCAATGTTAAACTTGCTTAATTGCACAAAATTTTGTGCGGTCTGTACTACCCTCGCTCGGGTATTTTTATCCAGAAAATTTAGCCTGGTATAAATAGTTTCCTTTCCAATTTTTAGGTCATGAGTTGTAATTTAACGCTCAGCTGCGCTCGTGAACAGTGTTTCTCACATATTTTGAGTAATTTTAGAGTAGTTTTATCATTTAATATTCAAGTATTAGTTTGTAATTAAATATTATGGGATTCTCTTCATCTATTTATCAGTTTTCTTCTATTATCATGAGTAGCTAGACCCATCAGCTAGGGTTTTGGCTCAACCCTAGTGTGGGTATTTGATGGGTCTTGTGTTTTAAGGCTTGAATGTCTATGGGTGTTTTATATTTCGACTAATTTATTGTTTCAATATTGAATTAGTGGTTGCAAATATTAATTTTTGCCTATTTGACTTGGGTTCTTCTTGAGAAAGAGAACTTGAGTCTAGGAACATTAGTCCAACTAGGAATTGGAGTTTATTCAAGAGATTGATAGCCCCAATTAAAGGGTTAAACCTAGAGATAGTAATACCAGACTTGAACCTAAATTGCTTGCACAAATTATCATACCCAATTGATCTTGAGAAAGTCAATTGGGGCAAAATCACTCAAATTACCGAGAGGTATAGAGTGAGAAGCTTATTGCATTGGTTATATCGTAATTCCCAACATGACAACCTTACCTTAGATCCGAGAAACCATTAAGTATCTACCTAGGTTAAAGTCACCGCCTTAGTGCCTTCTAAACTATTTAGACAACCTTTAATTTTTTCAATCATAGATTAATTTAGAATCTTATTAGAATTAAATTCGAAGTAATCAAAAGACCAATGATGATTAGAAGATCAATTAAGAGCAATTACGCATCTCTAAATTAGATAAAAACTCAATTCCCAATTCTAGCTCCTTTTGGAAATCGTCCCGACCTTCTCAGATAAAAAGCTGCTTTGACCACTCTCGCTACTTTGTAGTAGTGCAGGGTTGGCACCGGTCACTTTTTGGCGCTGTTGCTGGGGAGCTAACAAATTTCACTATCTATCTAAATAATTTTATGTATTTTTCTTCTTTACTTCTGCGTTACTAATTTGTGTGTGTCACAACTTCGGGTAAAAAATGTCACAAAAGTAAAATGACCCTCTTGGTAATGTGATTACGGGGGAGGAGGTAGATGATGTCGGAGATAATGAGGTGCCTCTTGTACCTCAAGTACAAAGGATAGGCTGCCAGGCGAATGCCAATGACAATATTCCATACCCTCCTCCGCCACCTCCAAGAGTGGTTCCTCGAGTACTTCCCAACCAAGGCTATGCTAGTGAAATTGTCCCACCCCGGATACGGGCGGGAAATTTTCAAATTACTAATGTGATGCTGACATTGGTGGAGCAACGAGGGTATTTCACGGGTGCTCCCATGCTGAATGCTTACAATAATCTTAAGGGTTTCGTGGATACCTTTTGTGGGAGCAAGAAAACAAATATGTCGGAAGATGCACTTCGGTCGAGACTATCCCTTTCTTACTTTGAGGGAAGATATTAGATTGGCATGAGCGACTTCCATCACTACTTGGGATGAGTTGGTGGATAAGTTCATTGCAAAGTTTTTCTCACCGGGGCACATGTCAGCATTGAGGGTTGAGATCATAGCCTTCAAGTAGGAACCCACCGAACCATTACATGAGATTTGAGAGAGATATAGAACCATGGTAAAGGAATGCCCCAACAATGATATTACAGAGGTAATGATACAACAGACTTTCTACCGAGCATCAACACCATAAATCAATTCATAGTGAACCCACTTGCTGGGGTAATTTCATGAAATTGACTTATGATGAGGCTTGTGCCATTCTTAATGCGATGGCTTACACATACTCCACTTGGCAAAGTAGAGCTAATGTACCACAGGGTGACCCCGTGGTCACTCTCTTGCACAAAGAGCTACATGATCATGGGCAGGCTGTAGTACAGCTGACAACGACAATAAACAAATTAGCAAAGGCACAGTTACAGCAGGTTCAAAATCCACGCCAAGTAAATTCCATGGAGGGTGTCAGCATGCTACTGAACAAAAGATGACAAAGAGGTCAATAAAACCAAGGGAGTTCGAATCAATTTGACAATTATTGCAGTGGATTCCAAGATGATAGTTATGATGGGTAGAACGATGAAGTGCAATATGTGAACAATTATCATAACCAAAGGGGAAATTCTTCTAACCAACAACAATGGAGACCACAAGGAAATTGGGACAATTAACAACAACAAGTGAATAGTAGTTGGGGAAAAAATAACAAAAATTCCAATTAGGGCAATCAGAACAATAATAATAATTAGGGTAATTGTAATGGCAAAAACAACAATTGGGGTGGTAACAACAATCAGGGAGGTTGGAACAATGGCAATCAAGGAAACTGTCTGCAAGGCTTTCAAAGGCCCCCAATGTATCAACAACTGAACAATCCACCCCCATTTCCATCCCAAGGTCCTAGTTCTTCCAACAATGAAATGAGGAGAAATGAAATGATGTTTGAACAAATGATGAAAAAGAATGTGAACTCTGATGCTCAATTGGCTTCCCATGCTCAATTGGCTTCCCATAATACTTCAATCAGAAACATGGAGGTTCAATTAGGCCGAATCTCACAGTCATTGAACACTCACCCTAAGGGGGCTCTACTAAGTGATATGGTAGTTAACCTGAATGGTAGGAACAATCATGTTATGGCGGTAACTGCAAAGAGTGGACGAGGCGGTGATGTGAATGCCTCCAAACAAAAGCAGATTTTGAGTGATGAAGTTGAGTTGCAAGAAGATGAAGTTCCTTTTGTGGTTGAAAATATGATTGATGAGAACGTGAATGAAGAAGTGAGGATTGCTATTCAAGATGCCTAGGTGGAGACTTAGAATGACGTGAACCCATCTAGGGAACACATAATAGACATGTCGGAACTGGTTGTGCCTATATCCAAAGCTCTTTTGCCAAGGACACATCCACCTTATCAAAGGCTCGCAAACTAGAAAAATAAGAATTAGATTAAAAATATTATTGACATGACTAAGAGCTTATCCATTAATGTGCCTTTGGTGGAGGCTTTAGAACAAATGTCGGGCTATGCTAAATTCATGAAGGACTTGGTGATGAAGAAAAGATCCATGGATTGCGAAACTATCAAGATGACCCACCAAGTTAGTGCAATAGAGCACTCAATGGCCCCGAAGCTAGAAGATCCTGGTGCTTTCAACATTCCTCGCACCATAGGGAGTGCAGACTTTTCTAAGGCTCTATGTGATTTGGCGGCAAGTATCAATTTGATGCCCTACCCAGTTTTCAAGATTTTGGGTATTGGGCAACCAAGGCCGACTTCAATGAGATTTAGAATGGCGGATAGAACTATGAAGAGACCATTAGGTATTATTGATGATGTCCTTGTTTGGGTGGACAAATTTATCTTGCCAGCAGATTTTGTGATCTTGGATTGTGAAGTAGATTATGAAGTTCCAATAATATTGGGGGGATCTTTCCTTGCTATTGCGAAGGCCTTAGTTGATATGGAAGCAGGGGAATTCACCTTCCGTGTGGGTGATGAGAAAGTGGTCTTTCATGTGTGCAAGTCAATGAAGCAGCCCAACAGGTTTGAGGTGTGCTCGTTTGTGGACATTGTCACAACAGTAATAGTTGATGATACTAGTGCAATAATCAATGTGGAGGACCCTCTAGAGGCAGTTTTGTTAAATCTTGATGTAAATACGGATGAAGGCCGAGTGGAGTGTGTAAATGCTTTACATGGAATGGGTTCTTATTCTTATGAACCTAGGAAACTCTCTTTGGATCATAAAAATAGGAAGACTCCTCTAACAAAGCCTTCAATATCCAACCTCCGATGTTGGAGTTGAAGTCGTTCCCTCCACACCTCAGGTATGAGTTTTTAGGTCCTAATTTAACTTTTCCTATTATTCTTTCCTCTTTTCCAACTAACATGCAGGTTGATGCCATATTGACGGTGGTTCAAAAGCGGAAGAAGGCAATTGGATGGACCTTATCTGATATTCGGGGGATAAGCTCCGCATTCTGTATGTACAAGATTATTGTGGAAGATGATGCAAAGCCCTCCTTGGAACATCAAAGGATATTGAACGAGGCAATGCAAAAAGTTATGAAAAAGGAGGTGATCAAGTGGTGTGATGTCGGGGTTATGTACCCCATCTCTGAAAATTCTTGGACTTTGCCGGTGTTATGTGTACCAAAGAAGGGTGGCATGACCGTGGTTGAAAATTTGCAAAATGAGTTGATTCCTTTCTAGGACCGTCACTAGGTGGAGGGTAAGCATTGACTACCGCAAGTTGAACAAAGTGACCCGCAAGGATCACTTTCCATTGCCTTTTCTTGATCAGATGTTAGATCGACTTGCTGGGCATGCCTTCTACTATTTCTTGGATGGGTATTTTGGATAAAAGCAAATCTTGATTGCTCCAAAAGATCATGAGGAGACCACATTTACTTGTCCATATGGCACATTTGCCTTTTATAGGATGCCTTTTGGGTTGTGTAATGCACCGGCTACATTTCAGCGGTGTATGATGGTCGTTTTCACCGATATGGTGGATAATATTTTTGAGGTGTTCATGGACGAATCTAGTGGTATGGGCGATTCATTTGATGAATGTTTGAAAAATCTTAATAGAGTGTTGGTCCATTGTGAAAAAACCAATCTTGTTCTTAATTGGGAGAAATGCCACGTCATCTCGGAAGAGGGCATAGTTCTTGGGCATAAAATTTCAAAGCATGGTATGGAGGTGGACAAAGCAAAAACTGATGTGATTTCAAGGCTCCCTCCCCCTACCTCTGTCAAGGGAGTTAGAAGTTTTCTTGGGCATGTGGGGTTCAACCGGCAATTTATCAAAGACTTTTCAAATGTAGTGAATCCCCTATTCAAGCTATTTGAAACAAATGCCAAGTTCGTGTTTGATGAGAGATGTAGGCAAGCCTTGGAGATTCTCACGCACAAGTTGACCACCACTCCTATTATTACCTCACCCAATTGGAGCTTGCCTTTTCAGCTCATGTGTGATGCGAGTGATATTGTGGTTGGGGCGATTTTGGGTCAAAGAGTGAAAAAAATGTTCATCCCGTGTACTTTGCAAGCAAGACAATGAATGATGCTCACGTGAACTACACGGTGACTGAGAAATAAATTTTGGCTATTATGTTAGCGATGGAAAAATTCCAGTCCTATCTCATGGGTGCCAAGGTCATAGTCCATACCGATCATGTCGCACTCCAGTACTTGATGACGAAGAAGGATTCAAAGCTAGATTGATCCGAAGGGTCTTGCTACTTCAAGAGTCTGATTTGGAGATTGTGGACCGGAAGGGCAGTGAAAACCAAGCGGCGGACCACTTGTTCCTGCTTGGAGGAGGAGGGGAGGCCTCGTAATGGCTTAGAGATCAATGATTCACTTCCTGATGAACAACTCCTTCCGGTGTCGGTGAATGGTATGCCATGGTTTGCGGACGTTTCTAATTTCCTTATGACTGTTATAATCTCGTGTGAGCTCTCTTCTAACCAAAGGAAGAAGCTAAAATGAGATAGTTTGGATTTCTATTGGGATGAGCCGTACTTATTTAAGATTTGCACGGATGGTGTGATTCGAATGTGTGTCCTGGAGGAAAAGCAATTGAGTATCTTAGAGGCTTGTCACTCCTCCCTCTATGGTGGCCATCATAGTGGGGTGAGGATGGCTTCAAAAGTTCTTAGTTGTGGGTTTTATTGGAAACTTTGTACATAGATGCAAGTGAACTTGTGAAGAGGTGCGACGAATATCAAAGAGCGGGTGGAATTTCGAAGAAAGATGAGATGCCTCTCAACATCATTCTTGAAGTTGATATTTTTTATGTATGGCCATTGATTTTATAGGCCCGTTTGTTAGCTCGTGTGGGAACACATACATTCTTGTGGCGGTTAACTATGTTTCAATGTGGGTGGAAGCCATGGCTTTACCCAACAATGAGACCCGGAGTGTTGTTGTGTTTCTCAAGAAGAGCATTTTTACAAGGTTTGGCACTTCTCGTGCAATCACAAGTGATGGGGGGTCTCATTTTTGTAATAGATCTTTTGACACTTTGCTTGCAAAGTATGGTGTCAATAACAAAGTTTCTACTCCTTATCATCCTCAGGCGAGTGTCCAAGTTAAAGTCTCAAATAGGGAAATCAAGAGTATATTGTCAAAGACAGTCACTACAAATAGGACCGATTGGTCAAAGAAGTTGAATGATGCTCTATGGGCTTATAGGACTACTTACAAGACTCCGATTGGTATGTCTCAGTACCAGTTGGTGATTGGGAAAGCTTGCCATCTACCAGTTGAGCAAGAGCACAAGGCCATGTAGGCTTTAAGGAAGTTGAATCTTGAATGGGATGTGGCAGCAAATCTTCATGTGTAGCAGTTTAATAAACTTGATAAATTTCGATTCCATGCCTACTCCAGTTCGTCTTTGTACAAGGACAAGATGTAGTACCTCCATGATAAATATGCTCGTGGAAGGGAGTTCAAAGTGTGTGATTTGGTTGTCTTGTTCAACTCTCAATTACGTCTGTTTCTAGGAAAGCTTAAGTCGAAATGGAGTGGACCTTTTGAAGTGGTGTTTGTGACTCCGTTTGGTGCACTTCACTTGAAGAAAAAAATGGGGAGGTTTTCAGAGTTAATGGGCACTAGGTCAAGCACTACCTGGGCAAGATTGATGACAGCTACGTGGTGGCACTGCTCCATCTAAAGTGATTTTATAGTAACCCGCATCGTGCTACGACTTTAAATTAGGCTCTTCTTGGGAGGCAATCCATGTGTCTTTCTTTTTTATTTTTTCTTTGATTCTCTTCTTAGTGTAGGATTTATTTTTGGACTAACTGGTTGTGAGATGTTGTAGGATTGTTTTGATACAGTGCAGGACCAAGTTTTCAAAACTGATCACTCTCTGAAGTTAGCAATGCAGACCGCACTTCATTTTGTGCGGCTGCAAAGGCCTTAGTGTGGGGGTGCAAATTCAATGCGGACCTCTGAGTTGATTTATACAAAATAAGGAGTTTTTAAAGTTTCCCAGCGCAGGCATTTTGTGCGGTCCGTGGTGAACCACTGCGGCCACATTGCATTTCTTGCGGTCTGCAGTGGACTTCTCCCCAGTGCCATTGGTTTCTAAGCACTGCGGACCGCAGTGCTATTTTTTGCAATTCGCGGTGGTTAGGTGAGATGGGCCCCAGGTCCTTTTTCTATAAATAGGACATGAGGCCCTCAGTTTGAACTTTTCGACCCTCTGCTCTCAAAAGCTTAAAAATTGTTGTTCATCACTCATTCTTTCATGAATTCAACTACTAAGAATCGTTAATCAAGTTTTGCATCTCACATCTGGTAACTTATTTCTTTCTTAATTGTTTAATTTTCTTATTTTCATTTAACTTTTATTTTTCTTAGATTTTCTTACTTTTCTTCCCGTATTTCTTTCAGTTTTGTAGCAAAAGTTTGTTTAATCATGTGTAAATTAGGCCTAGTTAGTTAAAACCAGAGATTCAGCAATTAGGGGATAAAGAATAAATGAAAATTTGTACTAAAAATGTAAAAAAACTTGAACCCTAGGTTGGTATTGCTGCTGGGTACTCACTGTCACACCTCCTTTTTGCAACCGAAAGTTTTAATACACCCCGTAAAGGGCGTAATAAAGGAGTTTTTCCAATTAAAGGACAGACGGAACGGGATTTATTTATTTATTTATTCAGATTCGCCACTTGGAAAATTAATGGTGTCCCAAGTCACCGGTTGAATCCCGAACCGAGGAAATATGACTCTGTTAACAGTCCGCGAATCAAAAATCCGGATAAGGAATTCTGTTAACCCGGGAGAAGGTGTTAGGCACTCCTAAATTCCGTGGTTCTAGCACGGTCGCTCAACTGTTGTATTTGCTTTGATCTGATTTCCATATTTATTCTATATTTTTATGTGCCTTTATGAATAGCCCGCTTTTATTGTTGAATTTTTATAAGAATTGTGACGTTGTGAAAATGTATTTCGGACCACACCGTACCAGTACGC